>JAADXJ010000411.1:0-22742 GCA_023337735.1 Pythium biforme
CCGTGATGTCGGACATGCACGCACATACCACGAGAAACAGGTTGCTCAATGGGGGTATTGAACGGTGCCAATGTGCAAATATTTCAAAATTACGGTGCCAAAGTGCAAATTCCCCTATTTTAATATGCGAGATCGTACTTAGAAGGGTGCGTACAAGTCGTACTTAGTATGGTGTATACATCTGCGGCAACTTTGCCCCACTCGACCGAAAGGAGGAATTATTAACGGCTCCATATAATTCCCTCTGGCGATTGCTCCTCCTTTCTGTCGAGTGGGGCAAAGTTGCCGCAGATGTATACACCATACTAAGTACGACTTGTATGGACCCTTCTAAGTACGATCTCGCATTTTGAAGTCCATTTCACTCGAAAACAAGGCGGGAAAATGACCGAGAGCGATTTTCTCGCACAGGCGACGGCAAGTTGCGTCTCTGCCACCGATGCGTCCGCGAAGGAATTCAACAAGGAGCAAACCCTCAGAAAACGCTGTTTGTCAGTGTTGGCAGCGGCCAGTCAAGTACCAGTAGTCGCCCGCGGTCGTTATGGGACGGCGCCTGTGAAACGCCGAGTGTTGTGTTAGACGCTGGCGCACGCGAAACGGCGCTGTATGCAACTGTGATCGCACGACGGATCGGCTCACAGACGATGACCAAGACCCACGCGAAGGGAGATGCCGAGTTTGCGTCGGTGAGCGGCGGCGGAGACGGAGCCACCGGAGACGGGCACCACCAGCACCAGCACCAGCATCAGAACCACCAGAACCACCATGCGGGCTCTCCATCGGCGTTCACGCGAGAGGCACTATTGGAGGCGTACAAATCTAGACACAAGGTACGGCTGTAGTATCTTCTGTCGATCTGAGGCTCGAGAAATCTCATCGGCTTGAACGTTTGATGACAACAGGAACTGAAAGAATCCAAGAAGATGCGCGAGAAGCAAGTGATCATTGAAAACGTAAGGCGGCGCGCGCCGCAGTTGTTGCTCAAGACTGTCGACCACAGGCGCACAAGCCACTCACACCACAACCTCGGAGGCGACCATGCGAAAGAAGCCACGAAAGACAAAGGCGACCTCCACAAGGCGAATCGATTTGTACCGCGCTTCTCAGTGCTCATCCCGCAGCACTTCAAGCGCCCCCACGGAGAAGAACGACCCGACGGATGGGCCGCGGCGCGGATCTCCAAGGCGATGCGGCGCTATTTTGCGTTGCAGAAGCTGACGTCGACCAATGCACAGTCACAATATCTCACGATGCAGTGCAAGAAACTGTTTGATGAGTGCTGCAAGTGTTCGCCATTAGCGCATGGCCCCAGCGTATCGGAATCCGGAGTGTACCAATTGGCTGGGCCAAATCTACCACGGATACTTCGAATATTGCGCAGCAAGAAGAACCACAGTATGGATCTACTTCAACACCATGGAGTGGCAAAGTACACCGTCACACACGTCGCGGCCCAGCGTGGATATGTTGACCTGACGAGAGAGTTGTTGCTGCATTGGACGCAGCACCTGATGGAATCACCGAACCAACCGTACAGCATCAAGTTACTGAGGCGACTGCTTGCTCTCGTGCTGCAGCTTCGTGATATGAAGACGCTCGTGAGCGAGTCGAACTCGGAATTGCGCGACGTTATCGCACAAATCGGCGTGCCATTCGCGCACTTCTCCGATGCACTCGACAAACTCCACGACCACACGCCATCCCTAGAAGATCTGCTTGTGATTTGCGGCCATCCGCTGGTGCTCTGCAAAGATGCAACGGGAAACACACCTCTCCACTATGCTGCAGAAGGTGGATATCTCTCGCTGTGCCAGCTTCTCATCGAAAACGGTGCAAACATTAACGAGCAGAACAAATCCGGCGAGACACCGTGAGTATCTCTTATCCTTGCTACGGTACCCCCTGTTGATGAAGACTTCTGACAAACGTGTGGGTTTCGTAGACTTCATTTCGCAATCTCAAGCATGCATGAAAGTGTGTGCACCTTCCTCGTCCAGAACAGGGCCGATGTCAGTTTGTGCCGGTATGTATCACTGACGCTGCTGAACGACGTGTCCCTACCGGGGACGTTTGTGGACGTGCCAGACAGCACAGCTGTGTGCAAAGTGATGCCGATTATCCAGACACGGTCAGCCGCGCCGAAGGCAAGGTTACTCGTAGACCATCGATTCTCCAAGTGGGTCTCACCGTGGCGTTCAAGCCGGGGTAGACGCGTCGCTGATACACAAGGCGCCGCCTCAAAGGCAGATGCTACAGTATCCCCCCAGGTGCCGGTTGGCGATGCGGCAGGATCGACGATGGAGGCCGACCGAGGCCCTCCTCATGTTTCGCTGCCTATCACAGGCAACTTGGTCGAAGACGGCATGTTCACTCGAGTTGATTCCCTTTCCTCGTCACCACTGTTCCACAAGCGCAGTCCCCGTGATATTGTCTTCTTTCGCACGGCCCCGGGCAACGCGCTCATCAAACCCAACATTCTCTGCGTGTTCCTGATCGGCGATCACGTCGCACAGTCGGAAGTCACCAAATCTCGAGAGATCCAGCAGCGTGGGAAGTTGTTCCATTTGCTGATTCAGAACCTTCCACAAGTCGCGGTGGTAGCAATGGATTCTTTCCGTACCCCACTCTTTCGTTGCAGCATGCAAGGCGGTGTGCGTGAGTACAAGCAGCGCTGGATTGTGGACAACAAGATCAAGAACGCCAAAGAACGCCGTCAGGCACTGCTTGTCGCAATGAAGGGGCAGAAGAAGAAGAAAAAGCGTCGGCGACTGGCGCCCGTAATGCAGTTCTTCTGGACGGTTGTCAAGATATTCTGGAAAACGTTGCGGAAGTTGCGAAGGTTGTTGAGCATTCAGAATGCGTTCTCGCCGGCAGAGTCCAGTGGGCAGCACAAGGAGAACATCATCTGTGAGCCCAAGGGTATTGTGTACGAATACTTCTATGACGATGCCGAGTTTCGAGGAGGCGCGAGTCCGACCCTATCGCTCATTGTCGAGGTGCGTACTACGTATGATATGAGTGGTGAGCAGATCCGTCAGTACTGACTGTGGTGGGCTGTGTATCAGACCGAGTGCAAGGAGCTGATCGACCATCCTTGGTTCGGCCAGCTCATGGATCACAAGTACTGCTTGTGAAACACAGGGATCACATTCATGGATTGCCACACACTAACACATTTTTGTGCTGTGTGCAGGTGGAATTCATTTGCCAGTGACGCATTCCGGCGCGATTTCCATATATATTTCGTCTACTTCGTAGCCGTCTTCGTTGCCACGTTGGTTTGCCTCCACAGACGAAATACAGCAGACTTCAGGAACACTAATGCCCATTCTTATGCTGTGATTTAGGTATCTGCACGTCGGCGACACACTCGTTGGCATGCCCGTCGGTGGATACCGAAGCAAAGCTTTCACATATCACGCGTCGTGGCCGGAATATGTACGGGATGGATCGAGGCTGATATATACAGTTATCAACGCCTACTACACCGTCCAAGAGGTAAGCACACCCGGGGTTTCTACCGATACTCTCCTTTCCCCGCTAACTTTACCAATTTCTCATCAGTTCCGATCTTACTTGGAGCGAGGAAGTCTTCGCGCGTATTTTCAGGATGGCTGGAACTGGTTTGATCTTGTGCAGATCACGTGCGTGTGGTTACTGCTGGGTACAGAGCTTCGAGGCATGATCAGCGACACAGGTTTGGTATTTCTCGTTTCAACTATATACGTCGCGTTCGCGTAGTTAACGGCGGCTGTCTGTACAGAGGTTGGATTTGATGACTACGAGCTCCATGTATTCCTGGAAACGTACTACAGCTGGACAATGTGGCGGACGTACAACCTTCGAACGACGCTGATGAGCATCGTCGGTCCGCAAATCTTCATCAAATGGATCCAGTTCGCCCGTGGTAATCGAACGTTGGGCCCGTTCGTGCGGATGATTTTCAAGGTACGATGACTAGCGAAAGAATATGTATCGGCTTGAACCTCTGACGTGTAAATTGTCTCGTAGATGTTCAAAGATATCGGTCTCTTCTTGGTCGTCTTCTGTGTGTTCCTGCTCGGATTCGCCTTCGCCTTCTTCATTCTCCAGGTGATTTTATCGTCGTTCATTGTGTGCAAACTGTCCGTCTAACGGTTTCTATGTAGCTTGAAGGATCGAAAACGTATTTTGCAGCCATCACAATGGTGCTTCAGATTAGCCTTGGTGCATGGGATTGGGACGCGATCTACGAAGGCGGGCCGATAGCTATCGTTTTTTTCATCATGTATGCGATCATCGGCACCATCATGCTGCTCAATCTCCTTATCGCGGTTCGTCATCTTCGCCACAGGACGCTGGATGTCCGTTGAGCTAACGTTTGTGGTGTTTATGCTTGTGCATAGATGCTTGGAAACACCTACGACAAGATCTGGGAGGACCGGCTACTCTTCTTCGAACTCGAGAGGGTACGTAACACGGAGCGACGCTTATGCCGGTCTCAACGGGATATGAGACATCTTCTAATATTCTTATTTCCAGGCGAAAGCGACGTTATCTATCCAGAACACGATCAACGACGATGAGTACGATGAACACTACTGGAGTCAGCGGCTTTATGTTATGGAAGGCGATACCCCGATTGAAGGCATTCAATCACAGAAGTTCTAAATGGCTGCGCAGCGTCACAACTCCACCCGGTCGACTAAATCAAGGAAACCAACAAGAATAGTTCGTCGACCACGCGTCACCGCCGCACCTGCGTGACGGACCTTGCCGCTGTGCACGACTGCATCCCCTTGCTCGATCTGAATTGTGGTGTCGGCCTCCTCAAAGTACGTGCCTCCACCTGAAAACTCATCACTTGGATTCAGCAAGATGTTGAACGACAGGACCGACCCGTCGCAATGAAGTGCTAGCTCGGCTTGCTCGCCTACTCGCGCCTCGTACTTGACGTAGAACAGCTCACGGAATGTCAACACCTTGGTGGCTGGGATGCTGTACCGATCGTACACTTGCGTGAACAGGCGCTCGCGAATGGAGTCTCGCACCCAGGCATCGATCGACGCGACTTGATAGCAAGGCAGATCCGTTGTCGGATAGGACGTGTGGCGTTGCTTGCTCCAGCCCCGTCGTTCGGTGACGTCCAACAACGCACGCATGACTCGCTCACATTCGTGTTGGTTCCACACGGACTTAAAGATCCCTCGGCGCGTCATGGGCTCTCTCGCGATCATACTTTCGGCGTATCGCTCGGTCGCGCGTCTGTCCCGCTCGATCTGGAGCGCAACCAGTGAATCCTCCGCCATCTTCATCGTTGGAAAAGCCTGGGTGAGGTACGCGTCCACGTCTTGGCGATGATGAAGCGCACCGAGCTGTTGTGGGGACAGCCCGTCCCAGTCGACACCGACATCGTCGAGCGGAAGTGAGACCGGATCGTCCAGAAGCGTCTGGACCATCTCGATTTCGCCCTTGCGCGCGGTTAAATGAAGTAGAGTGCACCCGCCGCTTGAAATACTTTTGCCCGTGACTTGCTTCGCCGCCATGGGCAATACGACATCTTGCGAGCGGATTTCAACGAGTGCGCAGCGAAACGCGGCGCCATCATGGCGCGCCAGATGACCGCAAACGGTCTGGAAGAACCCTGTCATCTGTGCCTCGACCGCGTAGTGCAGACTCGAGAGCCCGTGGCTGTCGCGCGTGTTGTCCATGACTTGAAGCAGCACATTGAACTGTGGATGCGCCTGCTGGACGCGTACGAGCCCGCGCCAGACCAAATCCGCGAGGTCTTCGTCGTAAATCGAGGTCGCGAACAGCAGCGCCGGCTTACCCATCACGAGCAGCAGCATATCGCGACGGATCTCGAACGGCGCGGTGTCTTCTGATGCATCATATTCCGTAATGACGGCGTCAATCTCGTCGTGTACGGTGCGGTTCTGCCAGTGAAGAAGTACCTCTACAGTGCGCAGCTTCTCGCCGCGGAGCTGCTCGTCGTCTCCGAAGAGCCACTCCAACGCCGCCGTCGCAGTCGCAAAGTCGTTGAGCTCATCGAACAGCGCACGCACGCGCGCGCGCGGCGACGCTAAGGACGCGTTCGCGGCCATCGGTGGTGTCGTCGAGGGAACTCTTTGGGTGCAAGTGACGTGAGGAAAATTGTGCAGCGTGGTTGGAAATAACTTAATGCATTAAATGATGTCATGCAACAACGTTTCTTGGCGGGAACGCTTAAATCAGAAATGGAGATGATGACGACGGCACGCAGGTGTGGAAGCAACGTGGTCTTGTGCGTGGGAAGACGGAGCTCAACGCAAAATGCCTCAGACGTTACGGCAACGGGCAGCGCTGACTGACCACCGCCGAGAGGGCCTGGTCGTACAAGCGCATGGTCTCGTTGCGGCTGCTCGCCATGCGCAACGCCATCTTGTGGTGGAGGATAGCCATCTCGACGAGCTCGATGCGGTGGAGCAGGTGGTTCTTGAGCAGCCACAGCGCGTTGTCGACGAAGCGCGCGGGCGAAGGCGGCGGTGGCAGTGGCGCCTTGGGCTCGTACCACTGCTGCTGCTGGTGCTGCGGGTCGTGGTTGTCGTTGTTGCCGTCGTAGTTGCCGACGGCGTCGGCGTCAGTCTCGGCGAGCGTGATGCCCACGATCGCCGTGTCAACACAGCGCGAGAACACTCCCTTTGGGCGCAGCACCTTGACCATCGTAGGCGGAACAGGAGCAGGAGGGGAGGACCCGGGGACGTTGAAGAGGGCTGGAGAGGTCGAGAGCGAGTGCGCGAGGCGCGGTAGATTTGAGAATGGTGAGGAAATGAATGGTAAGGTTTCCCACCGCCACCGTACGCACAGAACAGTGGACGGTTTGTTAGGTTTCCTATCCTTTCCCCGACTGTGTGGAGGGATGACACGGATCACGCGGGGTTTCCACGCCAGCAACTTCAACGAACTACCTTTTTAACCAATCATCGTTATTCTTTTCGATTATCAACCAATCAATCATGTCGAAGTGAAGCGACACATTGCCGACCGCGCGGAAGGAAGGAAAAGAAATCAAAGCGGAACCACAAGAGGCAACCAGCCATGCAGAAACGCTTCCTGCTCGGTGCGTGCGTCGCCCCACGAAAAAACATTCTCTCCGCATGGCTCTAAGTGCGGTGCCTGAT
This sequence comes from Pythium biforme, assembly GCA_023337735.1. Classification (NCBI taxonomy): domain Eukaryota; phylum Oomycota; class Peronosporomycetes; order Pythiales; family Pythiaceae; genus Pythium; species Pythium biforme. Next base: position 7,140 of record JAADXJ010000411.1, read on the forward strand.
GTGTGCGAAGGCAATGCGTCCAGCTTCGTGGCGATGGTGCTGCTCATGGCGGCCAGCTCCGAGCCCAAGTGGGCACACGACACAGTCAACTCGGTGGACATTGGCCTCTGGTTTCTCGCGGTGTGCTTTCTTTCGCAGGCAGATATAGCCTCTCGGAAGGTTTTGCTGATGTGCTTTCGTGCCTATAGGGAACTGGTGTCCAGTACAAGCTCATCAACGCCGGTCTCTCGCCGGAGGACGCGACGGTCGCGGGCAACAACCAGGAGTTCACGGACTATGGCCGCTTTTGGTACGGGTTTCATTCTTGCGATTTGAGCTTGGATGGTTCTAATTGGTGATCTGTAGCTCCATCGCGACAGTTCGCTTGACAGACCCCTGGTGCCAGTCGTACGCGACGGCGGTGCGTGCGCTTACAGTGATCGCGCTCATGGCGGCGATCGTCGGCTTCACCTTCAGCGTCATGGCCGCGTTCGCGGTCAAGACGCCGACTTGGAACGGCGAAGGCAGAGAGACGACGCTCGTCACGCCCGTCATCTGTGCGTTCGTGCAGTGCCTCTGTGTGCTGGTGGTGGTCGTGCTGTGGCAGCTCATGGTCAACGAGTACGACGCAATCTGTCGAGCGGCCATGCGTGTGGAAGACTTTGTGTGCATCTCGTCGACATCTTCCCACAAGGTTGCGATCGCCGACATCGTGTTCGCCGCCACGACGTACTTGCTGTGGCGGACGGCTCACTCGTATCACGTACGTTCTAGTTGCTTTCGCGGTCTGGGGGAAACAAACTGACGAAAACGAAAATCGTTTATCTGCAGATCGCTCGTCGCGATTCACGCATTGCCGATGGATTCACGCTCGCGGCAAAGACAGGTGGGGCCAGACATCCTTGTAGCATGCGTCATCTATCATTGCACTGATCGATTTGTGTCATTGCACTGATCGATTTGTGTGCTGGTTGTGAAATAGACAACGTCGATGGGATTCTCTCAGCGATCGCGAACAAGATCGACATTGATGCGCTCGGCTCGGATGGGCGTAACGCACTCCACTGGGCTTGCACGCTGAACCGCTCTAGTATTTGCCACGTGCTGCTGAAGAAAGGCGCCTCGATCAGCAAGAAAGACGTACGTGCTTCACTTGCGATCTCAAAGGCGTAGCGCAAGCTGTGGTTAACTTGGATATTGGTCGTTGGGGATGGTACTTTTAGCGGGACGGTTGGACAGCTCTCCACTGGGCGAGTCGCGTCGGAAGCCTCGACTTGGTGCGGCTACTCGCGAAATACGGCGCGGATCTCAACGTTCAAGACCGATGGGGTACGACACCTCTTATGCTGACTGTGGTTGGCGAATCACGCGCTGCCGCGGGAACGCTCATCGAGCTAGGCGCCAATATCAATGCCAAAAATGTGCGTGGAAACCAGCGAGTTTGAGATTGTTCACGGAGACTGATCGTGTCCCTCTGAGGGACTCCTCACACGTGAATCCACTTCTCAGGTGTTCGGCCAGACCGCGCTGATGATCTGCCTCGAGGGTGGTTCCCATCTCCACCAGCTTGGCATGCTTTACCTCAATGCTGGCGCCGATGTGACCCTTCAAGATGTGAGTGAGCTCGCCAGTGGGGGTGCGTGCCAATGGCTGATTTGGGTCGAGGCTGATTTCTTTTCTTTGACTCGTGTGACGACAGATACAGGGAATGACAGTACTCCACTACGCCGCTGCAAATGGGAACGCCAGCCTCTTCGTCAACTTGCTTCAGCTTTGCGACGCCGACTTGGTCGCCAAGCGCAACAAGGTACGAATGGACCCGGCATCGCTGTGTCGCAGACTGCATGCAGTTCCCGCGCAACCCGTTTCTCTGACTGGATTCTGAACCGGCGTCTCTGTTCTCCGTGTGATCTAGTTTGGTGAGACCTTACACGATGTGTCCCGGCTCCGCGGCCAAGCAGCTCTTGTGGATCTGCTCGAAGACTGGGAAGCCGGACGGCCTATCGCGGTGGAACAAGACAATCTACAACATGTCCTCGACGATGTCGACGAAGGGGACACCGCGGATGACAGCGAGGACGACAGCAGTGCGACCGACGTGGGTGATGGTGACTGAACATTTGCAGGTGTTGGCCGATTTCGGACTCTCGAACGATGGGGCGGTCGAATCCTTTGACACGACTGTGGATGCCACTATGGGATCCGCATTGTGGATGTAGATGCGCCTGTCGCCGAGCTCGGCCTCCGCTGTGAAATTTGCCCATCGCGGTGTCTCTTGCGCCAATACTTGGGACCAGATGAAGTTGCGCAATAGGAAAGTTCCAGCCAGCTGCTGGTCTGGTGAAGGGCTCCTTGCCAGCGATTGGCTCAATTTGGGCTCACTCAAAGTGTCCTAACACAATCAAGGAGGAAGAAGAGCCCGATCACCGGCTCACTCAACAGTGGAGGCGGCCCACGGCGAAAAGCGAGCAGTCAAGCAATTTTTCGATGCGGTAGCGGACAGCGAGGTCTTCGACAACGGCGTATTAGACAGAATCACGCGGCGCGAAGACGCCAAACAAAGCACAGCAGTGACGAAGCGAGGGCTCCGTGGGCGCGGCTGCTGCTTGCGATGAAGGATGGCGGTACGGGCGGCCCGATCCCGGTGCCGTTCGCGGACGACGGCTTCGCACAGTACGAGCTCGACCGATGCCGAGCCGATCAGAACAGCTTTGACCAGGCCTTGACGATTATTTCGATCGCCGCGGCCGCCACGGTCTTCTTCCAGCGGATACGAAACAAAGAACACCGCAAGTTCCCGGACAATATCTTCACCATGATGCTGTACGTACCAGGCCTCGTAGCGCGTTCTCTCTCGATATAGTCTCTCATGAGTGTTTTCGTTCTGTGAAATGATAGTGTTGCGCTCTGTGGCATCCATCTCGCGTTACTCATCAGTATCGCGTCGCAGAACCGAGTCGTGACCGAAAAGGTGCAGCCGTGGGTGACACTATGTGAGCTCCAAGCGCGGATGTTCCACTGGAGTAGCTGCGCTGCGATCTGGAATGTGTTTTGCGTTGTCTTGACTCTCCATCGAGTGATCGTGCTCAAGATCCCGGTCGCGCAACTCGCGCGGCACAGCCGACTCTATTATGCGTCGCTTATTGGACTGCCGTCGCTGGCCGTGATCGTGTGCTCGATTTTCGGGGACTATGGTCCGTATCCGGGGCTCCATAACTGCTGGATCGAACCGGGACCAGGTCGACTCTTTTACTTCCACACCTTTACGCTGGTCACTTTCTCGGCGTGTATCGCGCTCGGCCCACCGACGATCTTCGCGCTGTGGAAGGCCTCCCACAACGCCTCCCAATCCCAGAGCGTGGGCCTCTTCCGCTCTCTCATGTGGCGGCAGATTCTTCTCGCGATCTACGGACTCGCGGTCGTGGGCACGTTCCTCCTGGGCGGTATCAACAACATGCTTCTCGAAAGCCACAAGAAGTCGACCTACATTAAGACTACGGCGTATCCGCTCTGTATCTTCAGTGCGATCAACTTCGCGTCGCTCGGGTTACTCGTGTCCATCATCTACTGGTCCACGCGCCACCAGAGCCTGATGCTGAAGCAGACGCTTGGGAAAGTCGCCAACATAGCGTGCTGTGGCCGCCTACAACATTATCAGACGCACGAGCTCGACCATGACGTCGATCTGGAAAATGAGGTGCGTGTTCAAACGAGTGGTTCTCTTTGATGGCAAAAAGTCTAATCTTTTGTGTCTATGCTCCTTTCAGCGTGGAGGGAACGTTCATGATGACACGGAAAAGGCCAGAAAGACCAAGAAGTCCAAGTTCTTGTCGTGGCATGCCCCAGTGATCCTCTCGGCTCAAAACGTCTCACCACGTTCCCCATCATTCGTCCGGGACCAACTGCGCTCCGCCTTCGACTCGGGTACGTTCTACCCAAACGAGTTAATTATGTCGATGCCAAGTGTTGACCATCGATGATCCTCTTGCTGCTTTCCTAGATGGTCGCTCGGTCGTCTCCGTTCCGCCGGATCCACATCATCGTGCAGCCCACCAGACTGCTACGCACGCGTACACGTCCACTTTGCTCGAGTACGTGCGAGAACAATTACTAGACGAGCTGGAAGCCGAAGAGGACTCGGACTTCAGCAGCGCCTACGACGACGAGAGCGACGGTCGTGGCAGCCTCGCGAGCGAAGTGTCCATGGTTGAACGCTGCTCGCACACGGGCTCGTCGTACCCGACAACTCCCATGGCCAACTTCCACGAGGTCTCGCCCCGCCACGAGCGGATATTAGCATCCGCCCACCGAGAACTCGTACTCAACCGTAGGGCGACGATCACTGAATTATAAATCGTTAAAAGTATCACAATAGACTAGCGAATCCACCATCCTCCACGATAAACTCCTCCCTGCTTCTGTGTCGGCATCGTGTCCATTTTGGTCGGCGCCTTTTATATGTTGATGCGCTGACTATACGTTGAAAGGGTTAACTTATACGGAACCGAGAGCGCTCTATTCAAGGTGTTTTTCGAAATGGATGTGGACCACTCCAGCAGGTCATGCCTTTTGACTGGTTCGCACAAAGCTGGGAGGTGCATCAAACGTCGTCAAGGGCAGGCACACGAATTGGTTGGGACATTGGCTCGGCGCTTCGCTTCCTTCCTTCGCTTCCACCCATACACCACCACACAGCCATGGCCGTGAGCAAGAAGGAGACCAAGCCGACGGCGCATGGCGCCAAGAGCGGCGGCGACTTCAAGGGCAAGAAGTTTGATGGTGCCAAGAAGTTTGACGGCGCCAAGAAGTTTGACGGCGCCAAGAAGTTTGACGGCGCCAAGAAGTTTGACGGCGCCAAGAAATTTGACGGCGCCAAGGGCGGCAAGAAGCGCCCGGCGCCGTCGGAGCAGGACCCGAAGCAGGCTGCGCTGGACCAGAAGGAGGCCAAGAAGCAGCGCAAGATGCTGCGCCCGCACTACGAGATGGTCACGCGCGCCAAGGAGATCTGGAACATCATCCGCGAGCGCGACGTCGAGAAGACGAAGCGCGACAAGCTCGTCGAGGAGCTGTTCCATCTCGTGCAGGGCAAAGTGTACGACATCGCGGCCAAGCACGACGCTTCGCGCGTGATCCAGGCGCTGCTCAAGTTCGGCTCGCCGCTGCAGCGCTCGTCGACGATCGCCGAGCTCAAGGACCACATCCTCGAGCTCGCCAAGACCCAGTACGGCGTCTTCCTCGTGCAAAAGATGATCAAGTACGGCGGCAAGGACGACCGCGCGCTGATCGTCAAGAAGCTCACGGGCCACGTCGTGGCTATCGGCACCCACAACATCGCCGCGAACGTGCTCGAGTACGCGCAAGAACACCTTAAGCCGTCGCAGCTCTCGGGGCTCAAGCTCGAGTTTTACGGCAAGGAGTTTGCCTACTTCAAGTCGGAAAACAAGAAGACGCTCAAGGACATTCTGGGCGACAACAAGTCCAAGCGCGCCGAGATCTTGAGCACCCTCGCGACCTCGCTCAACCGCATGGTCGACAAGCAGTTGCTCGGCCTCGCGTTCGTGCAGTCGCTCTTGTGGGACTACTTTTCGAACGCCGACCACAGCGATGTCATGTCGATGGTCGTGAACGTCCGTGACGCCGCGCTCGCGCTGCTGGCCACGCGCAACGGCGCCCGTGTCGTAAACAAGTGCATCTCGCTCGGCGACGCCAAGGACCGCAAGCGCATCATCAAGACGCTCAAGGACAAGGTCCTGGAGGCCACGAACCACCCAAGCGGCTACCTCGTGATCCAGCGCCTGCTCGACGTCGTCGACGACACGGTGCTCGTGCAAAAGTCGGTGCTCTCGGAGCTCAACGACCACCTCTTTGACGTCGCGATGCACGCGTCGGGCCGCAAAGTGCTGCTCCAGCTGCTCAGTCCGCTCAACCATAAGTACCTCTCGCCCGACGACGTCGCACTGCTCGCGCCGCCCATGCTGCCGAGCCCGGAGGACCCCAAGCAGCTCGTGGTCAACTACAAGAAGGAGCCCGAGGCGCGCCGCGAGGAGCTGCTCAAGGGCCTCCTGCCCAAGCTCGAGGAGATGTGCGCTGAAAACATGACGGCGCTGATCCGCTCCAAGGAAGGCCGCGACGTGTTTGTCGAGGTGCTCAAGCGCTGCGAGAGCAAGGAACTCGAGACCGCGCTCATCGACACGGTGCTCGCCGGCCCGGAGAGCGACGACGAAGAGCCGATCCAGACAGACGCGATCGCGCACTTGGCGCTGCGTCGCGTGCTCCAGGAGACCACGTACGCCGTGCCGCTGCTGGCCGCGGTCGAGGACCATTTGGGGTCTTGGGCCAAGAGCAACCGCGGCTCGTTCGTCGTGCTGGGCTTTTTGGAGGCCAAGCACGGTGCGCCGAACGCCGCCAAGGTCGTGGCCAAGGCGCTCAAGTCGCAGATGAGCGCGCTCAAGAAGCTCGTGGACGCGCAGACGGGCACCAAGCTGCTGCTCGAGAAGCTCCAGTGAAGTCAGCCGATAGAACCCCTTGAATGAATCCGTACATACCTACTTCTGTGAACAGCGACACGCTCGGCTTCGTGTGTGGTTCTTGGTCTCTGCAGTCCGTGGTCTCATCTCACTTGATAAGGCGTGCGCACCGCTCCGACGGCGGCTTTGTACGATTATAGAGTCCAGGCTCCAGGGCATGTCGCTTGGCTGCTGTCCGGTTGTTTGTAGCCGCGGTGGAACGGCCGGTCCTTCCCACTCACTAGTCAGTCGATGGCACCCACGAGGTTGCGCATGCCAAGGACCAAGAGCGGGGGCTCCAAAAACCAGCACGCGACTAGTATAATGACTTCAGTCGGCTTTGTTGTCTTTCCACCGCAAGAATGCCGTCGCATCACACCGCCAAGCGCTCTGCCGACGTCATCGACAGCGAGACACTGTCGTTATTGCCCGTGGGCACCCCAGGCTCCGGATCTGACTCCCTGACGCGGTCTTCCTACGACAGCGGCCAAGATCGATGATGAGAAGACGCCGACGCTGCGGCTCGCTGTGCCTGGGCCCGCTCGCGCAGTTGGCGGGCGTGGGCGTGGTCAGCGTCGTGCTGCCAGCGCTGCTCGACCCGGTGCTCCAGGGCTACCTCAACGCCGACGGCGTGATGGTCGTCTCGGCCGCGCTGCTCGTGCAGCTCCCATGGCCTTACAAGGTGTTCGTGGGCATCCTCTCGGACCGCGTCTCGATTGGAGGCTTCCGGCGGCGGCCCTGCACGCTGCTCGGCTGGAGCGGCTGCATCGCCATGCTGTTGTACATGACAGGGCTGGACATCCAGGCGCCGTACGACGGCGATCCAGCGATACACTTTGTGGATCCGCACGCGTGGAGCGACGTGCAGAAGAAGCTCGTGAACCGCCACGCGCAGGACACTACCAGCATGTTCGTCGCGTCCATGATGCTCTCGGCGTTCGGATATCTCGTGGCCGAGGTCGCGGCCGACGCCATGGTTCGGCGAGCTCGCGACGCGCGCAACTGTAGGCGGGCATCCACTGCGCACGCTGGCCGTGACCGTGCTCTGTGCCGCTGCTGCCCACGGCCTGGTGGCTGCTGGACGAGCCGCGCATCGTGGATGAAACTGACCATAAATACCAATCTTTCGTGCGTACATGCGCGGCCTCTGGCGCGTCGTGCAGCAGCGCTGCGTGTACCTGGTCGCGGCCTTCAAATTCGTCAGTGGCGTCTGCAACAACTTCAATATCGTCGCGTCCAGCAGCACCAAGGCCCATTACTGGTCCACGCGACGCCCTTCAACAGCAGCATCATGGGCGTCGCCTGCACGGTCGTGAGCGGCGACCGGCCGCTTCAGGCTCAAGAGCATCGTGGTCACCGTGGTCGTGGGCGTCGTGCTCGACGCCGTGATGACGATGCTCACGTCGTGGGACGTGTACCGCAACCAGTGGTTCTGGCTCGGCGTGCCCATCGTCGGGTACGTGCCATGCCCCATGGCGTGCGGTTCATCGTGCCCAACGTTGTGGTCGCCGAGCTCGTCCTGCCGGGCGACGAGGGCGGGGTGTACCGGCTGCTCACGACCACGTCCAACCTCGCCGTGCCTGTCGGGCGCACGGCGTGTGGGTCGACGACATCATGGAGGAGAGCGACGCCGTGCGCCGCGATGTGACGCGCACGATCGCGCTCTGCTACGCCACGAAGCTGCTCACGGTCGCGTACTTGAGCGTCACGCTTGTCAACCTGCTCAGCATGGGCGAGACTACGCGGTGCTGGGCGATCACGGGCGGGTGCCCGCCCCAGCATCCGTCACGCCCGTCGCGACAAGCGTAATGCAAATGGAGCGGTACATGTCGATCCCAGAGCTCATGGATGGAATTCTTCCCGTGTCCACGAGGTACAGTGCCGGCACGGCGTTGAACCTTGGGTAGGTATCATATTACCAACATTTTCCATCCAGAGCATCGTTGTTCTCGGCACGCCTGGAGATCCAACGTTCTGAGCGTGCCAGAGAATCCAGAGGCCAGTTGAAAGTGGCGATGGCCGACACCACCGCTTACACACACTGCCGAGGGCAACTGCTGTGACCAACGAACTCTTCTCCGGTCGACCAAGCGAAGATTCTGTTGACGTGTGTGGTTGCAGGTGCATCATGCACGGGGCATTATTACCCGCGGTCCGACCACTGGTGGTTCCTTTCGGAATCTCCGGACGGCACTTTCTTGCACAACTTGTGCAGCACAAGCAACACCGTCCGGAGACTGACGCCACGGCAGTGTTGACTACATCGGATGTAGTACATCCCCAGATTCACGTCCGGAGGATACAGTATGTACAGTCGCTAGGCGACGGCTCAGTGGTGGCACGCCCTCTGAACACGGAGCAGTGGCCACTCGTTTGCCCGCAGCCGGATTCGATGTCGCCGTGAACACAGGAATGTTCCACCGTGAGCGGTGGTGCTGAATCCAATCTGACGAAGGTGGACTGAATTGGAATCGGAACTGCGGAATCCCTCGTTTCCGTTCTCCCAATTCCGCTTCAACTTGCCGAAAAAGCCGGAAAAAGAATCCAACGGATTCGCAAGACCGCCAAGATTCGCTTCTTGCTCACCCCAACCCTTCCCAACGTCAGTGAGACCAACACTCTGCAAACCCAGCGGAGCAGGAGAAGGGAGGAAGGCTCTGGTTCTTTTTGCTGGTTGGTGGCTCTTGTCCTTGTTCCCACCTCCGTGCATAAGTTCGGAACCCTTGCCCCTCGCGACCCAAATGAATCTTTGTTGGATTCCGAATTGGGCATCGATTTACGAAGGTGCGCTCCATCTTGCGATGGGTTGTCGCAAGCAACACTGGCGAATCTTCAAGCAGTGCGCGCTCATTGGTCACTCCTTCCAGCCTTCTACCCCACCCCTCGAATCCCGAGATTCGTGCCTTGGAGAGTATACAAAAGGAAAGTTCACCACGAGACCTGGAATCTCGACTTCCCCATCGGCCGTGCAGAACCCCGTGCGCCATGAAGAGCTCCATAGTGAAACGCTATACTGTTTCTTTTTCCCCGCCGGCCCCTGTGTGTGTGGGCGGGCGAGGAATCTCTAACGCCCACTCGTCTGTGGGATTCAGGGAGCTTGCCACTTCCCTTTTCGCGTCCAAAGCTGCACGTGCGAGATTCCTTTCCATCGGCAGCGAAGAAAGCGCCACTGCATCGCACTTCCCCTCCTCTCGCCTTCTCTTCTCCACACCGACCAACCCAGCCAGCCGGGCCGACGCCAGACACGCGCTTCCTCACCATGTTCAGTCCCGCATTTACCGCGCCCGAAGCACCCGCCTCAACGCCGCGCACTCCGTACCTCACGCTTACGATGAACGTCGCCGACATGCTCTCGAGCGACGCCGCGCAGAGCCTCTCGCCGCTCTCGCCCAGCCACAGCAACAACGGCTCGACGACCTCGGCCGACTCGTCGGTCGCGTCGCCCTCGTCGCCCTCGACCGTGACCAGCGACATGCTTAAGCGCGGCTGGATCGCGCCGTTCTTGCTTCATCTCCACCAGATGCTGCGCCGCGAGAACCCTAAGGTCATCCGCTGGACCGAGGACGGCATCGCGTTCCAGATCCTCGACAAGGACGCGCTCACCGAGCAGGTGCTGCCCAAGTACTTTAAGAACAAGAACTTTGCGAGCTTCCAGCGCCAGCTCAACTACTTTGGCTTCCGCAAGTGGGCCAAGGTCCGCGCCGAGTTCCCAACGTACGCGCGCGACCACTTCACGCGTGACAACTACAGCGCCATGTCGCTCGTCAAGCGCCAGAGCAAGAAGTCCCGCAAGCGCAAGGCCTACGAGCCGAGCGAGGAGCAGCAGGACGCCATCAAGCGCGTCGCGGTCCAGCCGGCGGCTTGGGTGGCCAACGACCGCTGCAAGCCAATCCTTCCTCGGCCGAACGCCAGTGTCCAGACTCACCACACACAGTTGTCGATGGCATCGCCGCAGGAACTGCCGCAGCCATCGATGGTCGGTAGTATCTCGCCGCTCGCCAAGATCTGGGCGGCTCCTGGACTCGCCTTGCCGTATGCGGCGCCGTCGCCGCTTGCGCTGCCCATTGCCCAGACGGGTATCCCCGTGATCTCGTCGGCCCGCAAGGTCCCATCTGGCTGCAAGCTGCCGTCGCTCCGTGAGCTGTCTGCCTCGGGCGCGTTGCTGTCGCAGTCCACTGCACGGCCGTGCTGGCTCGCTTGAAGTGACTCTGTTGTAGTGTATCCGTAACCCCAATTTATTTATTTATTCTTCGGACCTTCAATTCCAAAGCTCATTGTGCCATGCTTCTGTCGTGGAGACCCTAAGAGCATCGAATCGCTGCGCCCGATCGCTTGGACTCAAGAGCGCAGTGTACCAGGTTGATGGCACACTGGATCCATAAGTAAAGAGTCACTGTGTGGATCCAGGCGTCGTATCTCGCCCACCGACATGACTGTGCTTGACGACCACGTGAGGATCACCGGATTCCCCGGGGGTCCGTGGCTGGCAGGTGCGCGTTCTTCATTGAACGATCCGTGAGACGTCCGTGTTGTACGTGAACGACTTCAGCTTGGGCGGCGGTCGCGATCTATTGCCCGCACAGAACCCGTGTCTCCGTCCAGCCACAATGGTCACGCGCAGTACCTTCACCGTCACGGTCTCGAAAACGCGGACGACTATGGGACGCGAACTTATGAAAGTTGTCCACACGACCGGCTTCGTGCAAGCAGACACGGCGAGCTTCGCAGCGACGACTGAAAGCGAATGCAACTGCCGTACCTGATCTAACTTTCGTCTCGACGATGGCATACATGGCCGTCCCACCGACTTCCCGCTCGCTGTTTAAGAAGGCGCTTCCCGAACCGCCGGCCGAGCCGCACACTATGCAATCGCCCGCCCAGCAAGACCAGCAGCAAGGGCTATGGTGACGAGCCGTGCCCAAGCTCGAGCTCGCGCGAACGTTCGCGGCCGAGAAGAGGCAGCGCCGGGTCGAGCAGGCCTGCGAGCGCACGGTCGACGTGGAGATGGCGCAGATCCTCAAGGAGCTCGAATTTGAGGCTCACGTTGCTACCCACACGGCGAATGGAGAGTCCAAGAGGAGCTGCCGCTGGTCGTCCGCCGCGCGATCAAGTCCACGAAGCAAGAGACCAGTAAAGTCGAGGAAGTATGTGGGAATGGTTGGATGACAACGACGTGTGCTTTGTACTGATCGTTGTTTCATGTTGGACCAAACAGAGCGGCGCTGCGTCACCGACCTGTACGCTCTTGCAGTCAGTGATATTCACATCATCCAACTTTGCTGGAAGGTTTCGTGAGTGATCTCGTACTGTGTGTATGCGCAGAGCGACTGCAAATGCGCTCGCATCGAATGACGACGTCGATGGTGACCTGCCGGCACCAACTACCGCTTGGAGCAATGGCCTTGCGCACGACAGAGTCGACCCCAAAGTCCCAGTCCAGGAGCAGAACAACGAGCGCTGCCTCGTTGCGAGAGCGCGATCCACTGCCAGGTACACGCGAGTTGAGCCGTGCACTACGCGCCGAGAATCTTTGTCACGCATGGATTCTTGCTTTGTGCGTCGAACAGCCAGCCCATCGTATCGGCGGTGGATCACTGGTTGCAATCACAAACGTTGGCAGAAGAATTGCTCGGCTGGGCAGTACCAGCATCGTCCCCCTCCGTGTTCGACGAAAAGCACGACTATGGTCTCGATGCCGCCCTCCCCGTTCGTTTGAGCAATTTGCTGGAGGTTCTGCTGGAGCATGCCGTCGAGTCACCCACTCACGTGCGATCGCCACGTGCTTGCTTATGCCGGCGTCGTCTCCAATATTGAGGCAACGTTATGACACGAAACTCGGGTCTCAGAACGCCGCGACGGGAGGGGCGCTATTACAACCTGAGCGTGCTGGAGCGGGTGCGGATCCGTGGCACTGATGCAGGTCAAGTCGACGCCCATACCGACCACCGACGAAAACGCCTAGTGCCCCGGCGATGAAGGGGACTAACATGTTAGAGAAGCGAAGACTGCGCCCGAAGAGGACGAAGATGAGGACGCGGACGCTGACCCGTGCGAAGGCGACGACAACTCGGACATCGAAAGAATGCCTCAGCTCCTGGCAAACCAGTCAGGCTCCGTCCACAACGTTACGACCATCAAGCTATGCGACGTCGTGGGCGAAAACTTCGCGCACTCGTCCACGACGGCGCTATGTTCCACATGGCCACGAACCCAGTCATGCGCAAGAACTTTCCAGCGTCCGCTCCTTTTCGCTGGCTTCCGTCAACTCTACGCCGAGATTCCCCACGCACTCCCGCGAGCCACTGTCGCGCGCCAACTACAGTGCCATGTCGCGCGTCAAGCGCCAGAGCAAGACATCTCGCAAGCGCAAGGCTTACAAGCAGAGCGAGGAGCAGTGGTACGCCGCCGCCAGGCTCGCTGCGGTCCTGCCGACGGCCTGGATGGCGAGCGATCCAATCAAGACGATCCGATCCTGCCTCGCCCATACGCTGGTGACCAGATCCAGTCAACGTGCGTGCGCGTGGACGTCAGAGGACTACCGCTGCCGTCCATGGCCGAACCGCTCGCCAAGATCCGCGCGGCCGTGGCCCAGCCCAACATCACTTCAACACTGAACAGCTGGCTTTTGACCAATCAGCGGCACGGAGAGATTTTGGGTGCTTGTGATTGGGCGCAACAGCTGGGTCCTTGACATTCCAACCACCATCACTCCTGTTGCCGTTCGTTGCCCCTCGAGAAAGAGCGCGAAAATCCCGCAAGGAAAGGAAACCCGTCACCATCGGCCCTTCACGACGACCAAAGCCAGCACGCGCACGCGTTTCGACGCGGCAGTTCAAGGCAGAGCGAGTGGTTCCATCAGGTGCGAAAAAACAGAAGAAATCGTCGCACTAGGTCAAGTACACAGGACGGAAACATCCCGCTGAAGGGACCGTCCCGTCGCCATTCGCCATGAGCGCGTCGAGCGCCAATAACACTAGCACGGGCAGTGCCGCCGCGGCGCCAGACTTGCTGCGTGCGCAGGAGATCGAGTACGATCGTCTGAAGATCGAAAACTTTAACCTCAAGCTGCACGTCTCACATCTCGAGGAGCGGTTCTTGGATTCACCGTCAATCCACACAGAAGATTTTGTGACCGAGCTCGTGCAGATACGTGACGAGTTGAGACGCAAGGACGCAAAGATCTACCAGCAGCGCGAGAACTGTTTGCAAGCCGTGAGCGCCATCGATCAGCTAAAGCAGCAAGTAGCGGAGGCACATAGAGAACTCGAGGTTTTGAGAGCACAGTCAAGTCAAGCGGACGTGGTGGTGACGATGTCGCAAGGAAACCAGCACGTAGAAGCCGAACACCAAGACCAGATAAAGCGTACTGAGGATCGAATGCAAGCGGAGATCGAGAAGCTCAAGCAAGACAGTGACAAGTATCGCAACGAGTACATCACGGTGGCCGCGGAGCGAGACCGGCTGCAGTCGGAGCGTGAGCACCTCGCTGCTGAACTCGAGACCGCCAAGCAAGAGAAGTCTCAAGCGTGGGAATGCATTGCAATGGACCTGGCTCGCTTGAAAGAAGCAGTTGAATCGGCCCGATTGGAAAACGCGGAACTCAGCGCGGGGTGCGACCGTCAAAAGAAACCTCTTGAGCGAGACAAGAGCGAGTGCGCGAGTGCGTCGGACACCATTCACGGACTTGAACGCGAAGTCAGTGAGTGGAGGACGCTGAGCTCCGAACGGGATGTGGCCTTGAAGACACTGGAGCTGCGGTGCCAGGATGCGGATGCAGAAGTCAAGCGATTGGAAGACCGCCTGGAGGCTGCGACGACAGAACACGACAAGACGACAAATGAACGCTTTGAAGCACTCGAGCAGGTCAAGAGCGCGTTGAAAGCGCAAAACGCAGATCTCCGAGCGAATGCGTCGTCGCTGGAGCATCAACTGCAGTCATTCACGGCGAAATGCCAGTCCTACAAAACCCAACTCCACGAAGAAGATGACAAAGTGAAGAAATACATGGCGCGGATCGTTGCGGCAGAGCATGAGCAACACCAGTGGACGGCCCACAGCGAGCAGCTCGAGAACGAGGTGTCCCAGTTGAAGAAGTCGCTTGTCTCTGAGCGTGTGCGCGCCCAACAGCAACTTTCCGAGCAGATCACGCGCATCACTAATGAGCGCAATCGGTTGGACACGCTCATGGACGCAAAAATCAAAGACCTCCTGGACGCTGTTGATATCCTGACAAACGGAATCGGCGAACGAGACAAGCAGATTCAGGCCCTCGAGGATGCTATCAAGCAATTGCAGCGCAGTCGTTCACTGGTTGTCGTGAAGGAACAACTGCTCGAGCAACTTGCGCAGACGAAGCAAATGGTGAACGAGACGTTCAAGAGAGAAGTTTCACGCAGTGACGAATCAGGATGGGGTGTGCGTCTGGATGATAACATTGGCCGCCTCGAAAAGGTGTGCGATGGATGGCGTGAGCACGTCCAGGAGGCACGTGAGACGCATCGTCGATACGGCGAAGCGTGGCGCACGGCTGCCGTTTCTTTCGGCAAAGGCAAGAAATGCCCGGTGTGGGTCCACGACATCGAAAGGAGCTGCAGTCAACAGCTCAACGAAAGTGTACGCGTGTCAGAGTTATGGCGCGGCATCGTACAAGATTTTGTAGACGCGCTGGACTGTGAGCGAAAGCAACGTCGGTGCGAGTACCAGCAACGGCCGCTGGCGTCTCTTGTTCGAATCGGAGATGAGGTCAACGAAGTCGAACAACAGGTCAAGACCTACCCAGATGAATGAAAATTGTCTGCTTTGAAGTCCCCCACCAAGCTTCGCGTCCCGACACGATTGTTGCTGCCCGCCGTAACCTCCTTATGCTGCGAAGGAGATCCAGGCGTCACGACGCCGCTGCACGAACGGTATGGGCTCAAGACCGTGATTATGATGTCGACCCCATCGAGATCTGCTGCGGGCGCAGATCCCGCGGCTTCGCCCGACAGCGACGATCACGCGCAGCGCCATCGCGGTCACGGTCTCGGAAACATGGAACGCGAGCTCATCCAAGCCTTCTCTTTGGGTCACTGTTATTGCCTTGGCCCTTTTCCCTGACTCGCCGACGCGCACGACCGGC
>JAADXJ010000412.1:0-22712 GCA_023337735.1 Pythium biforme
ATCTCCAGCGGTGAGGTCGTCGCTGCGGCCTTGGCGTTCTCGCCGTCCGCCATGGCCTCGGGCACGTGGAACCACTCTTCGTCGTCGTACATCATCTGCTGCTGGCGGAAGAGCTGCGGGGCGCGCAGCAACTGGCCCACGAGCACCCCCGCGGCGACGGCGATCGCCACCGATACAAACGTCGCGGCGATCTGGTAGCCGCCTTGTGTGGCGGCGCTGCGGTGCTCGCGCGCACGGTAGATGCTGGTGAGCGACGCGCCGTAGAAGTCGTCGCTCACGGCCATGGACGCGAAGCCGCACGCGAGCCCGCCGATCACGCCGGGCATGCCGTGCAAGTTCAAGATGCCCGCCGAGTCGGACAGGCCGATGTGGCGCTCCAGTGCCGGTAGCAAGAAGCAGTACCCGGCGACCGAGACCACGCCGGCGACCACGCCGATCGTCACGGCGCTGGCTGGGTTGATCGCGAGCTCGCAGGTCGCGCCCATGGCGACGCCGCCGGCGAGCGTGGCGTTCTGGATGTGGACCATGTCGAACTTCTTGTTGTGCGCGAGCACGGCGCTAAACGCGAACGTGGCCGCGCAAGACGCGGCGATCGAGAGCAGGGTGTTGACCACGGCGCGCTCCTGGCGGAAGCCCTCGGGCGGCACGAGCGCGGCGTTGAACGACGGCCAGTACATCCACAGGAACAACGTCCCAATCATCGCGAAGATGTCGGACGTGTACCGCGACTTGTTGTGGAGTTGGTGAGACGCGGGCGGCGCGCCGACTTGCAGCGTGAGCGCGAGCCCGAAGAACGCGCCGAACGTGTGGATGACCATGGACCCGCCGGCGTCGATCACTTCGAGCACTTCGGTAAGCACGTATTCGTTGACGGCGTACGCGATGACCTCGAAGAAGCTCATCCAGAGGAGCTGCGTCGGCGTCACTTTGCCCAGCACGGCGCCGAACGAGATGAGCACGGCGCCTGCGGCAAAGTCGGCATTGATCAGCGCAGGCGCGTCGATGACCAGGCGTGGGTACCCGTCGTTGTGGCCAATCTGGTGGGCCATCTTGACGCAGATGATGCCCCACTGGACCGACAGCGCGGCGACCACAAAGTTGAGCGACACGGCGCTGAGCGAGTACTTGCGCAGGTACGTCATGAGGAAGCCAAAGCCCACAAAGATCATGACGTGGACGTCCATGTACATGGCGTACACGCCCTGGAGACGCGCTGGGTTGAGGTCGGACGACGTGTTCTTGGCATTGCTGGTGTCAAAGTGGACGGCGAAAAAGACGAGGCACACGGCCTGGAACGCGCACGCCGTGAGCAAAAAGCCCTGGTCTTGCGTCAGCGACGTCATGGAGGGTCCGCGCAGTAGCAGGAGATGGGGAGGTGTGCGCTTGTGTCGCTGTTGGAAAGTGAGCGAAGGCCTTGGCGAGCTTCATCTCGCTGCCGTCAGCCCACAGCGCACGCGATCCTTCCTGGCGCCATGCCCCTTGACACAAAAAAGAGTTGAAGCACCGCAACGCGGCGACGTCATCTGTGGACCGAAACGGATACCGTCTCTGGCTGTGATTGGGTGGTGGGCGGCGGCCGTTGCTGCTCGCGGAACTTCAAGGTCGCCAGGGTTCAAGGCATCCACAGAACGCGAGGACGCGAGCCAATGGAGCCCGCACTTTCCTGCGACAGACGGTTCCGGGGCATCCGTTTGGCGCCGGGTCACGTCGATCGGGGTTCTTCGTCTACACAACGGAGAGGCGTCGTCCCGACCTGTCTATTATGGTATCTCAGTGCGCTGTGACGCGCGCCGATGGAGCGCCCGTGAGTGGCTCCGTGACGGCGTCTTCAGGAGACCCCAGCGCCGGCTGCACGTGGAAGCGCTTGACTTTGATGTACCGCGCCGAGAAGAGCGCCGCGACGCCGCCGAGACTCGCGACGCAAAAGCCCACGAAGATCCACACGGCGACGGTCGCCCCGAGGCTGTGGGGGAACTGTGGCGTCGCCGTCATGAGCTCGGCGAAAAAGGGCTGCGTCTGGAAGGACCCGGACTCTAGGTAGCCTTGCAGCTTGTCGACGATCGGGTTGGACACCGTGCCGGCCGCCTTGGCAAAGTCCATGGTCACGTGGACGCAGACAGAAGAGACCGCATCCGTGCAGGGCGCGGTCGTGGCGTTGGCAATGTACATGACCTCGGCCATGGGGCCCAGGGACAGCTTGGCGAAGCTCTTGCCGCTGGACGTCGTGAGCTCATGGGCCGTGAGCATGCGATACAGCGTGGATACCAGCCGCGCAGGCAAGAACGAGGCCCCGCAGATCGCCTGCGGGTCACTCGCGCGACAGTGGAGCAGGAATTCCACGCGGCTGAACGCACAGTCGCGCTCGTTCGCGCAGTCGGCGCC
This sequence comes from Pythium biforme, assembly GCA_023337735.1. NCBI lineage: Eukaryota > Oomycota > Peronosporomycetes > Pythiales > Pythiaceae > Pythium > Pythium biforme. The sequence continues at coordinate 2,383 of JAADXJ010000412.1, forward strand.
GCAGTCGCGCATCCCGTAGGTCGCTGGACAGCGACACACGCTGGCCGAGCTGTTGCCGATCGCACTGCCGCCGTACGTGACGTTGACGCAGACACCGCTGTTCCGGCACGTGTACTCGAGCGGGCAGCCCGTGTCGTCGTCCTGGACGATCACCACGACGCCCTGGGTGCGCACGTACGGCGCTGTCGCTTGAGCGGGTTCGTTGCCACCGACACCAAGTCCATTGTACGTGGCGTCGTTTGCGCTGGCCACCTTGTGCTTCAGCACGGGCTGCGACTTCTTGGCGATGAGGCGGTCGTACCCGACCGTGAGCGGCGCGCCGGCGTCGTTGTTGCCGTTGGCCACGGGCGTGATGAACACAACCTGCGGCGTCTTCCAGTCGGTCGGCGTGAACTTGAGCCGCAGCGGGCTCACCGTGAGCAGCGAGGGGTCGAGCTCGTACGAAATCGACACGACCACGTCGCCTATCGGCGCCGAGTCCAGCGCGACGCTGTAGTTTCCGGGCGTCGTCGCGCTCTCCGAGACGACCACGGCGCTGCGCGACAGTGTGACGCCTGGCAAATCGTCGTCGATGGCCGTGACGTCGACCGTACCAAGCCCGCTGATCCACGTTGGTGTCCAGTACCGCGGCCACGCGGGCTGCCGCGCCGTCGCGACCACGAACGGTGCGCTCGTGTACGCGAAATCCGACGAGATCACTCCAAAGTCGCGCGTGATGCCGCCGTTCTGGAAGGCTTGTCGGGGGATCACCGCCGTGGTCGCGTCCGTCGACGTGACCACGTGGCTCACCGAGAAGCTGCGGTTCCCGTTGAAGATGTTGTCGTCGACCGCGAGAAACGTGAGCTCCTGTGGTACATTCCAGTTGCTTTGAAACAGGGTACGTCAGTGCGGAACTTCCCAGTTGGTTCTCGTCAAGCGAAAAGTGTGAAAGACGGTACCTTGGCGTGAAGAGAAGCACCGTTGGGGCGCTGAACGACACAAGCTCGCCCGACTCGTACTGACCTCCTGTGAGTCCGTCTTGGACCGGAGCTGCTGACGTGTGGGATGCGTCAAACATCGTCAGAGGGGCATTGTCGGGGTCGGCGACCACCGCGATCTGGACGTTTTCCACGGGCTCACTCGCCAGTCGCACCTGGAGGGTGGTCGTTGTCCCGACCTGGTGCATTCGACTTCTCCCGCTTTCGCTCGGCGCGACGGAATTGGGGTCCGTGAGGTCGCCTCGCACAGCGAGAGGAAATGGCACGGACATACGGCCTCGCAGCACGACAGACGGCGCCACGAGACAGTTTGTGGCGGCGTCATAGGACTTGTCCAACGATACCAACAGTACATGGATGGATTGCAGCGCGAGGTCGGGCGTGCGGATCGTCTGTGAGCCGCCCGAGATCATGGCGATGTCAACCGAGCGGATCTTGATCCACGATTTCGAGGTATCGAGCAGCGCAGACGACAGCGACGCGTTGATGTCCAGCGTGTCGCTCCACCAGAGACTGACGCGACGCAGGTACTTGGCGCCTCGCATCGGTGGGATCGTGAGCGTGATCTCGGTGATCTCCATGTCCTTGTCTGCGAACCCCGCCATGACCCACGCCGAGCCACTGGCCAGCGCATCCGCAGACGGCGTCGCGATGCAGGTCTCCCACGGCACAGTACTGCTGCCAGCGGCGAAAGCATTGGCGCAAGTCGTTGTGCCCGTATCCACGCCCGAGAGGACCTTGGTGGCGTCGCTGCTGCAGCGCACAGAGGTCGGAAACACGCGTTGCTCGCGACGCACTGTGGGCGCGTTGGGCGACACGGCGCTGCCTTCTTCCACTTGGAGCGCGGCCGCAGAGAAGAGCACGACGTTTTCATCGTCGTCCAGTACGCGCAGTGTCTTCACGCCCGAGTCGTTAAACAGCACTGGTCGGCACGGGTGAGCTGCACTCCCGCCGCAGACGCTGGTACCGTGGAACGACGCGTCGGCGCTCTGCAGCGTGTGCGTGAGCAGGATGTCGCGGTCTCCGGTCGCGACGGCATCGTCGACCACCGAAACGCGCACGGTCTGTGGCTGCCACCAGTTCCCCGAGGTGAAGAGCAGCTCGCGCCGACAGATCACCGTCTTGGGATCGCAGTCGTCGTCGTCGTCGTCGTCGTCGTTGGCTTGCTCGCCTGGCTGGTTCAGGTGGAATCGGATTTGGTTCTTGTCCTTGCGGACCACGGACGGCGACGGCATGTAGCCCCCAAGCGACAGCGTGGCGCCGGCCAGCGCGGGCTGATAGATCTCGACTTCGATCAGTGGGACGTTGGTCTCGCCTTCCACTTGCAGCAAAAGATACCGCGCCTCGACCGTGGCAGCGTAGTCGGCTTGGAAGTGATCGTCCCCAACGGAGGCGGCGCCTTGCGCCCCGAACACGTGCCAGCGCAGGACGATGCTGTCGGTCTCGGACGCGGTGAACGATCTCCCTGCCACGCTGAACTTCTTCGTGAACGTGGCCTTCGCCTTGGCGGTGGTGAAGCCCGTGGCGCCGTTGTTGTTGTCCGAAAGCGGTGTGTTTGAGAGCATCAGCCACACCGTGGCTGGCAGCTGTGCCGCCGTGAGCGACGCTGCTGATGCTTTCCGCTTGACCGTCACGATCACGTCGTCGAGGAGCCGGAGCGAGCCCAGATCGACCTGCCACCACGGATACATGTACGGGATGGACGACATAGCGAAGGTCGATGCGACACCAAGGTTCGCGGTCGTCGTCCCGTCGATGGCCGCCTGCGCGTTGCCCGGGTGGCTCTGCGACGCGCTGCCCAAGCGTGCCAGGTTGGTGCGGCCTGACCCCAACACGACTAGCTGCGGACGCAGCGACGCGTCGCCGTGGTCCTTGGACGCGAACGTGACCTCGGTGGCACCATCATACGCGAAAAACGACGGGGCCTGGGTGTACACCACTAGCGTCAGCGCGGCCTCGAACGGCTCCCCGTTCTGTTCGCGCTTGTGCTGCTTCGCGAGGAACGCGTTCAACACCACGGTGACGTCGATCTCGACCCATCCCGGCGCTGGCACGAACGCGTTCGCGGTCGAGTCGAACGCTCCCGTGGGCTTGATCGTCGTTTCGCCCGCGGTCGCTTGTGGAAGATTGGTAAAGCTAGTGGCGGACGGCATCAATCCAGACAGTGCCAGCGTGTCGGTCGTGGTCGTATTGCGCAACGCACACACCACGTGAGCGTTGGCGTCGCTCGCGCACACCGCTCGAAAGGAGCTTTCCTCCCAGGTCTCTGCGAGCGAGCCTTGCGCGACCGCGACGCCGAGCGTGACGCCTCCTAGTCCGCCGTTTTCGCCGCCACTCTGCCGAAACAGTCGGAGCTTGGCGCCGCCAACTTGGTGGCTCCCTGTCTCGGACGCGATCGTGGGACTGACGACGAACCTCACGACACCGGCGCGCACCATGTGGACGTCTGTGGTGCTGGTGGACGCGTTGGCGGCGACTGAAAACGTGGCTGCGCTACCCACTGCCATGGCAGAAACCGCTGTGTCGCTGCTGAGCGTGAGCGTCGTGTCTGCGTTGGCAGTGAGAACGACTTGGAGGGGCTTGTACTGCTGGCTTCCTTCCGGTTCCCAATGGATCGGTTCGCCCCCGAGACGCACGTGGTAGGACGCAAAGCCTGGATCCGTTGCGTCCTCATTCTCGCGTGTGACCAGGACGGACGCGTCCAGCAGGGCGATCGCGGTCGGATACCGCGCCACGAAGATCGTCGTCAGCGCCGTGTCCGCTGCCAGATCGTAAAACGGATCCGCGGCGCTGGAAGAGAGAACGCGAAGACTCGTGTAAGACACGCCACTCTCGACACCCGCTGTGGAGGACGCCACTGCTTCGACTTCGATGGACTGCGCCGTCTCCCAGTCTGTCGGGTCAAAGGTCAGTGACGACGGAGACACTTGGATGCCGTCATTTGGCGTCGGCACGAACGAGAGATGCACGCTTCCAGCTGGCTCGCTCGCCAGTGACACGCGGACAGTGGCCTTGTGGCCGCCCACGCGCACGGCGACGTGGTTTTGTGGCGACAACGTCGACGCGGATTTGTGGCGCACGGCTTCCGGTTCCACGACAACGCCGACGGGGTCGTTGTCCAGTGCAAACGCAATGATCTGGGCTTGTGGTTGTGGGCTGGTCATCACACCAAAGCTCTCTGCCCACGGGAATGCATGCACCGCATTGCCCGTGTCGTACGTGCCGGGCTTTTGCGTGTAGATCTTGGCGCCAAGAGTGAAGCCAGTCGCTCGTGCGAGCGGATCTCGGGTCGCGCCGTTGTAGACCAGGTCGGTGCTGGACACTGTGAACGTGATCGCGCTTTGGGGGAGCCCCTGCGTTTGCTTGTTGGCTACTGCCGACACAACGACGCTTTGCCGCGCGTTCCAGTTACCCACTGTGAACGTCAGTGTCGAGACGGACAACGTCAGCGCCGTCGTATCACAGTCCAGCTTCACCACCACATCGGCCTGTGGCGCCGCGTTAAGCCAGATGTCCATGGTGTCGGTCTGACCAATCTCCGAGACCGAGAGGCTCGCTTTCGAGACCAGCACGGCCGGATCGTGGTCGTCTGTGATCGTGACGATGGTGCCCACAAAGTCTGGGAGCTCGCTTTTGCGTTTGTCAATGTCGAGAAACGCCGCACGGTACCCAAACCACTCGCTCGGGTGCTCGTAGTCGATGCCGATGTGAGCGCCGCCGCTGGCGTTGCCCAGCACAACCTTGAAGACTTGGTCCGGCGCCTCGTACAGCTTGTCGTCCAGAATCCGGATGGTCACAGTCTTGCTCTTCTCGCCGTCCGCAAACCGGATGGTGGTCGTTGTGAGCGGCGTGTAGGCGACGCCTGCCGCGGCTGTACACGGACTCACGTGCGTACATTTTCTGGCCTCGACGATGCCGTTGTCGTAGTCGTCGTCGTACTTGTGCTTGCCCGGGACGATCGTGCCGCTGTACGTGGCGACGTCGACGGTCACACTTCCATCGGTATAGGTATTGACACCCGTCGAATCCGTCACGCCCGTGCGCACAATCTCCACGGCGACGCTGCTGGCATTCTCGGCCACTTCGTAGTGGGCCTGCTTGAACGAAAACGTGCCGGCGTCGCGGTCATCGACGATATACACCCAAATGTCGGACTGCGTCCCGATGCTCGCGCCGCCCTCGACCACGCCCATGCGGATCTGGAACGCGCGCGTCACGGGTTCGTACTTTTTGTTGTTGAAGATTTTCACCGAAAAGGTCTTGCGCGTCTCGCCGTTGGCCCACGTGAGTTTGTCGGAGGTGGCCAGGTAGTCAAACGCGAAGGTGCCGCCCTCCGTGGCGTTGCTCCCGCCGCTCGTGCCAACGGTCGTGACGGTCAGTGTCACGGGGGTGTACGAGGACGAGGACCCCAAAGACCGAACGATCGAGACTACGGCGCTGCCATTGTCCTCGCGGCAGAAGATGAACGGCGTCGCAAAGTCGAACTGACCCGCGTCACCGTCGTCGGCAATGAAGACAACGGCGCTGCGGGTCGCACCGAACTTGGCGATACTGGTCGCATCGTCGTTGGCTTTCGTGGGCGTCAAGGTGGCCAGTTCCAAATAGAAGAACTCCTGCGCCTCGTACACGGTGTCGTTGATGATGCGAATCGGAATGGACGCTTGTCGTTGGTCTGGCTCAAACGTCAGCTCGTAGATCGTGTCGGTGAGCTGGAAGCTCTTGGTGTTGATAGCCGTGGCCATACCCGGATTTGAAAGTCGGTACGTCACGGTGACCGTGTCGCTGGCGCCACCGCTACGAATCACTTTGACCTCCACCAGCCCGGCGTCTTCCTTGAACGTGTAAGTGCTGGCGCTAAACGAGAAGATGCCCGCTACCACACAGAGCTCGCATCATCAGAGACAGAGCGCAAACAAACGCCGATCCAAACGCAAGTATCCTTTTGACGTACCGTCCCCACCGTCGACGATCTTGATGTAGGCGGCGCGTGCGTCGTCAGTGACGCCGACACTAGGGTTCTGCGACGTGACGACGGCCTCAAAGTACTCGTCGTCTTCGTATATACCGTCGGAAATCACCGTCACTACTACCGTTTTAGTCGTTTCAGACGGCTGGAAGACCACAGCGACGTTGACCAGCGCCGTGTAGTCGTCTTGGGCAATGGCACCGACCGCACTTGCGTCACTCGTCGGCCGCGTGGACACGTAGACCGTGTCGGTCGCCGAGAGATCGCCCGTCCGCACGAGCGTGAGCGGGAATGCGACCGAGGCCGGGGACGTGCAGGCCGCGTCGCACTCTGTGACGACGAACGGCGCCGACGCGCTGGTGAAGGAGGCATCAAAGCCCACGAATGTGGGAGCGACGGCCGCTGCGACAGAGGGACAAAGAGTCGAGGCGTAGAGCGCGAGGAGGAGGACGTGCAGGCAATGGAGACGGGCCGTTGGTCGTGCTGGTGGTGCCATGGCGCGCGAAGGCATTGCTCCACGTCGTTCGTCCCTCGGATATGCCCATAGAAGTGAGGATTGAGCGAGAAGCAAGAGGGCGAGGAGGGTCCGTTGGGGAAGAACAGTGCCCGCCGAAACGGCTCGGTCCCTGCAAAACCGACTGTGACCATCACTCTGTCAAACTTCAACTCATCAATCAGCAATATGCACATCTATAGCGTCTATATAGCAAATTCAATGTCTTTAATGTCTATATGGAAGCATTTTACGAACTATGAAATACGATACCTACTGTTTCCCACAGGAAACAACCATCACTCTGCACTGGATTTCCCCTGGCGAATCCGAGAAAGGGAAGGGACGGGCAGAACGCCATTAGACAACTCAACCAGCGAGCGACCACACATAACGCCGGCGAGCATGTCCCTCCGCAACAGCAGAACCACCGCCCGTGGTAACACCACCGCAGCGTCGCGCGCGCCCACGACCGCTTCCCGCGCCTCCACGTCCACTTCCGCCGCCGGATCCGCCCCCGCTCCGACAGTGTAATTCTGCACTGCTTGTTTGTGTGGTTTTCTTCTTCTGTCTTGTGGTCGTGGCCGGTTCACGCTCTTATCCCCCGCACTTTCTCACCGCAACTTGAACCCTCTCCAAGACACAGCGTCTTCTTTTTGACCGATGCCGACATCACAGGCGCACTCACTTTGGAATCCGCGCGCCACCAACCAATAGCGTCGATTGCTTTCACGGACGCGTCCAAATCCAAATCCACGCCCAGTCCACCCGCCATGATAATCCCCATCGCACCGCGCAACCCGGCGCCTTCGGACAGCACGGCATTCCCGGACCCGCTGCCATCACTCAGTGCGATGCTGATCCAGAACCGATTGCTGGCGGAGAACACCGCCGCGAGGGGACAAGTCCAGCGGGCGACCGCCGCCGCACCCACCACGACAGGCCGCCAAACCGCACGAACGATTCTCGAACCCTTCAACACGTACGTAACCTTGCGATTGGAAATGTGGAATACGGCGACTGATGCAAAAGGTTGCGGCTGTGTTAGGCTGAACGAGAATGACTGGGATGAACTGCTCGGCGTATCCGAACCCCTCGAGGATTACGTCAGCCCCGACATCTCGCCCTTGTTCAACGGCAATGCAGCGGTCCAAGGCAACGAAGAGCTCGAGATTAACGGCCGCGAGTTCCTTTCAAGTCCCCCAATCCCAATCCTCGGATCGGTGCCACGCGTATTCGGCGATATGCTGGTGCCGATCCACCTTCTCGACCCGACGTATCTACGCCCAGGTGGAAACATTCTTTTGATACAGAAAGGCACGCGCGCTATTCTCACACGCATTGATCACCATTAGATAAAATCCTCTCGACGCGGTACGATTTGCGCGACAAACCGCGTACAACGCCTGTACTTCCTTCGTTCGAAACCATTCGAGGCCAGACTCGAGCTCCGCCGGCGCCGTTCCGCCCGATCGCATCCAAACCGAAGCCGTCCGCGAAGTCAGCGCGAGCGCGACTGTTCGGCAGCCCGACCGAGGACAACAAAGAGAACCAGCCTGTGAATGTACCGTCTCGCGAGTCGTCCTCGACCCAAGCGCGCCAAGCTGACTGCAAGCCGATTCAGCTCACGGGCCACCTAGCGAAGAGGCCGTTGGGCTTTAGCCGCGGCTCGCTTGACAGTGCCACAACACCCCCACTGGTCGCTCAACTGGCGCAACTGATTTCCAAGACAGCCCGTAAAGGTAAGCATTGCTCCGTGCTCGGGTGCGCAAAAGGCGCTCGCTCGAAAGGGCTGTGCAAGCGCCACGGCGGCGGCAAGCGCTGCACGTACGGCAACTGCACGCGCAGCGACCAGGGCGGCGGCCTCTGCATCGGCCACGGCGGCGGCAAGCGCTGCATGATCATCGCGTGCTCCAACTCGGCCCAGTCGCGCGGCCTCTGCAAGAGCCACGGCGGTGCGTTTTTCCCGGCAAAGCCATGATTGGTCTCGTGCTGACGTGTTGTGGTTTTGTTCCTCCAGGCGGGAAGCGCTGCGCTGCGGATGGCTGCGAAAAGAGCTGCCAGGGCGGAGGTTTCTGCCGCAGTCACGGCAGCGCCAAGCTCTGCAAGGCATCCGTGTGCTTCAACACCCGCCACCTCGGCGACCTCTGCCGCGCCCACATCACCAAAGCCCAGAAGGCGACGAACCAGTGAGCAAGTATCCCGTATTCGTTTTCACAGTATTTATCACACGCCATAGAATATCTGAATGCGTACCATGAAAACGGTACACTGTACCAGCCTGATTCTGCCCGCCAAACCAGATCCCCCGCGCTTCGCGCGAGTTTTCGCGCGTTTTGACGACCAACTTTTTTCCTTCCTCGCCCGTTCAAGGCCACGCCAACGCCAACGGCAACGCGCCAACACCGAGCGCGTCCAACACGCCAACTTTCCCACGCGCCAACGCATCGACCATCGAGAACCGAGAATTCTCATGGAGGACCAGGTGCTCCAGGCCCAGGTAGGTTCCGTTCCTGGTGTGTCGGCGCCATGCCGAGTCCCGTGGGTCTGACCCGTACGGTTGTCTCTTGAGCAGTGCCTCCAGAACGTGGTCGTCGAAGAGCGCGGCGCCGACGGCGCGGTCGTCGCGCGCACCGAGCTCTCCCCGCACCTCGCGCTCAAGAAAGAAATGGGCAACGCGCGCCTCGTGAGCGACGACGCCATGCTCTGGGTCGCCCGGGGCGCGCTCCAGAGCCAGCCCGATGGCCCGGACCAGCAGCGCGTGACGCTGACCAACGGCAAGCGCAGCTTCTCGTTCTTCTTGGCGTGCAACGCGCAGAGCGACGCGTTCCTCAGCGAGCTGCGCGCGCAGGTCGCTGGCGACAGCGGCCGCGAGGCCACGCGCAAGCGCCGCAAGATCCGCCGCCAGCTCGCCGACAGCGCGCGCGCGGGCTTTGTGCCCGTGGTCAACTCGCTCGCGAGCCCCGCGAAACCCTCTCCTCAGGCGCCTTCAACGCCTGGCAGACGCCGCCTGAGCGACGTCAGCAACAGCTCACCGCGACTCGCGCCGCCGCTGCCGCTCACGGTGTCGTCGACTGTGTCCGAGGCCCACGGCGTGTTCCCGTCGCCGTCCAAGTCGCCGTTCCGCTCGCCCTTCCGCAAAAGCACGACACCGTCACCGGCGTCGGGACCGGCGTCGGCACCGGCGCCGCGACGCGCGAGCCCCATTGTCTCGCTGTCGTCGCTTCCGCCTGTACATTCCACGCCGTCGCCCATGGCGCCGCCTTCCAGCGCCAGTGCAACATCCTCGGCGTCGCCACGGCCGCGCGAGTGGCTCAGCCCCGCGCGTGCTAGCGGCGCCGGCCGCGTGCGTGTGCAGCTCACCCCGCCGTCGATCCGCCGCGATCCGTCGCTCACGCCGGCCAGCTCCCGATCCCGCGACAGCGCGAGCGAGAAGGAGAACACGCCGGTGCGTTCGTCCGGAGGCGGAGGTGGCATCGTCAACAAGCGCGTGCGCTCGCTGCAGCGCATGCTGGACGACGTGCCCCGTGAGGAACCGGAACACACGGCCGGCGCGCGTCCGCTATCCGTGCGGTCGCCGTACTTCCTCTCGCCGACCAACGCCAGGGAGATGAGCCCCGTGCGACGCCCGTCGCCGGCCAAGAAGCTCCGGTCACCGTCCAGACCGCTCGGTGAGCTCCACCAGAATCAGAACCAGCACACGACACCGCCGCTGCCTCCGCTGTCGGCCAACCGAACGCCCGGGAGCCACCCGCAGTCCGGGGCTGCCGCAATGGGCGAGTCGGGGCTCCGCAAGGTCACCCATGGGCTGCTGAACCTCGGCAACTTTTGCTACATGAACGCGATCGTGCAATCGCTCGCGGCGCTGCCTGGCTTCGCAGACCACTTACAGAACGACGACTGGCTGCTGCCGATCATTAGGAAGCATCTCGCGGCCAAAGGCAAAGAACACAGTTCCCAAGAGATCGCCGAGCTGCTCGGGGCGTGGAGGAATGGTGATGCTACCGACCGGCTCGCCGTGCAGGAGAAGCTCGCGCTGCTGCTTCAGCAAGTGATCGACGGAAGCGACACATCCATCAATCCGGAGCCGCTCAAGGCAGTCATGGGGCGACGCAATGCTCGGTTTGCATCGTGCGTAACAACGAACTCGATGATCGATCATGTGTGATGAAGAGAGTACTGACACAATGTGATTGTGGTTTTGTAGGCATTTCCAGCAAGATGCACACGAGTTCTTGCTGCAACTCGTCACCGAGTACGAGAAAGAACTGGTCCAGGCCGTCGAGGGCGTGCTCAAGGCTGCTGGAGCTGACAGTGTCGAACCACCAGCCACTCAGCAACCGGAGCCCGCCCCCGAGCAACCGCCGGCGCCGAAGAAAGCGAGCCTGTTGAACTTTTTCCGCTTGAACAAAAAGTCCGAGGACTCGGACGCCAAGCCGTCGGATGCGTCCAGCGCGGAGACGACGCCGACTTCAGCCAGTCTATTGGAGTCGAAGGACCAAGAAGCGCTGGTGGCCGAGCTGTTTCCGGCGGAATGCTTCCGCACCGAGCTGTACCGGACGCTCACGTGCTGCAGCTGCAAGTACAGTCGTCGCCAAGTAGAAAAGTTCTACGACTTCTCGCTGGATCTCCCGTTCGTGCCACTCCCTAAGTCTCCAGTGCCAGAGCCCCAGCTTGAACCGGCGCAGGCCAGCTCCACCGCAAACAAGCACTGCCATTGTGGCGTCGACGCCGCCGTGATTGAGTCTGCGGGCGAGCGGTTCTACTCCTGCGCCAAGTCCGCGTGCAGCTTGCGTGACAAAGTGGACGAGGCCGTGGCGCCAGCGTCCGAACCGAAGCCCACGGATACTCCAGAACTGACGACGAGTCCATCGTCGCAGCCCGCGATCGAGCGACCGGCGTTCAGCTCGATTCAGCTGTCGGATTTGCTCAAGGACCAGTTCAAGTCAGAGGTACTCGAGCTCACGTGCGAAAAGTGCCAAGACGGCAAAGAGGCCACGGCCCGCTACGAAGTGAAATCGCTGCCGCGCGTACTCGTGCTCCATCTCAAGCGCTTTGAAGTCAACCCGCAGACCGGGACGCTGTACAAGCGCTGCGACCTCGTAGAGGCCGCACGGGAGCTGTTCCCGGTGCAGGACATCCACGGCGGCGACGCAACCAACGCGGCCGAGCTAGGTGAGCTGGCGGACAAGCGGTACACGATCAAGAGCGTCGTGCATCACCTCGGCAAGACCGTCGACGAAGGCCACTACGTCGCCGACGTGTGCGGTCCGCGCGGCAACTGGCGGCGCCGCAACGACACCCACGAGACGCTGATCGGCGAAGACTTTGCACTGCGCGCGAGCCGCAGCCAGGAGTCGTGCTACATGATGTTTTACGTGCTGGCGGGGCCCACCGATGAGCAAGACCGTGACAAGGAGAACCTGACGACGACGACGACGACTGCGACGACGCGGTCCCCCGCTCGTACGAGGTCCCCGGGCACTGGGCCAGCCACCACGCCAGATTCTCCGGCGTCGCTGGTCGGTCGCCGAAGGGAGATGACGCCGCCGCGCAGGGATGCCTCCAAGGTCTCCAAGAGCCTCCATGATTTGCTGTAGCCAAGCATTGTTCGCCGCTCGCTTGTACACTACTCTTCCACTTCGTGTGTGGCTGTCCGCTAAGGTGTGGTTGTGTATTCATAATAAAAAAGAAAGATTTCTCGAAGATGAAGGTCGCGCGTGGAGGCTCCGCGTGCGGGCCGGTCGCGGTCGGGGTCGCGCACACTGCGCGTTGTGTCTGTACATCGTCTCTGTTCCGCCTCTCGCCACAGTCCACTCACTACACCACCAGTCTGCCGCCGCCCGCCGTCGAGACGCCCATACAGTCACGGGCGCAGAGGACGTGTCGTCTCGGTGGACTGGGGTGCGTGGCGTGGAGGTGGCATGGCCCCGCGGGCACCGGGCCTCTCTTCCGTCTCTAACCTATGCTGCCCAGGGTCTCACTGGGAAATGTTGTTGGGGTTTGCAAATGCGTCGGGCGACTCTTGCACGGGAATGAGCCGCATGAGGACGCCTACGGAGAGAGCAACGTGCGTGAGCCAACCTCTGCGTCTATAGGAGATGGAGAATAGAGATGGTAGGGAACGCACCAACGGGCAGCGAGAGCGCGCCGTAGCCAAAGCAGACGACCCACTGGCCGAACGTGATGCTGCTGGTCTTGGTAAAGTTGCCGCCAAACTCGGCGAGCAGCACTTGCACGACGACGGTCACGACGATCACGCCCATGAACAGCGTGTTGGTGAGCACGCCGTGGAAGACGCGCCAGTCGTTGTTGGTGCGGCGCGCGTTGAACTCGTTAAAGAGCTGCGAGAACACAAACGTGTTGAAGATGATCGTGTAGTGGCGGTAGTCGTACTCGCTGCAGTACTGCTTGACGCACGCGAGCGGGTAGTCGCCGAGCGCCAGGGGGGAGTTCACATAGTCCGCACACACGAGCCCCAGCGAGCAGGCGCCCCCGGTGCCCGTGACGCAGGCGGCGGTCGCGCTCAGGGTCGGGAAACTCGACTTGAGATCGTACCCGTAGGCCACGCAGACGTTCCCTTCGTGGACGCCAAACTCCAAGTGGCCGTAGGCCAGCAAGAGGAACACGAGCGCGAGCTGGAACGAGGCCTGTACGGCAATGTTCTTGATGATGCACCGGCCCAGCAGGGGCGCCGTCTTCTTGAACGGTCTCCGGTCCAGCAAGGCCTCGGTCGGTGCTTCCGTGCCCAGCGCGAGCGCGCCCATGGTGTCCATGATGAGGTTGATCCAGAGCATCATGACCGAGTTGAGCGGCGGCTCCTTGCCGCCCACGGCGCTCACAAACGTGACCACGAGCGCCACGATGTTGACCGTGAGCTGGAACTGCAAGAACTTGCGGATGTTGTCGTACACGCAGCGGCCCCAGAGCACGGCGCGCTTGATCGAGGAGAACCGGTCGTCCATGATGATGATGTCCGAGGCCTCTTTGGCCAGGTCCGTGCCGGCAATGCCCATGGCGAGCCCGACGTCGGCCGTGCGGAGCGCCGGCGCGTCGTTCGTGCCGTCGCCCGTGACGCCCACGACTTCGTTCCGCGCGCGCAGCAAGTTGACCAGTCGGAACTTGTCGTCGGGCGACGACCGCGCGAGCACTTGGAGACGCGGGAGGAGCTTGGCGAGCTCGTCTTCGGGCATCTTGCGGAACACGGGGCCTTCGAGCGCGAGCCCGTCGGCCGTCATGATGCCGCACTGCCGCGCGATCGCCGACGCCGTGTGGATGTTGTCGCCCGTGACCATGCGCACCATGATGCCCGCGCGCTTGCAGTCGCGGATCGCGTCCGTGACGTCGGCCCGCAACGGGTCCTGGATCCCCAAGATCGCCGTGAGCACGAGCTGCTCCTCAGGCGCCTCGGCCATGGCCGCCAAGTCCGCTGGCAACTCGCCCGCCGCGAACTCGCGGTGCGCCACGCAGATCGTGCGCAGCGCTGCCTCGGCCATCTTGGTGATCACGCCGTTGAGCTCGCTGCGCTTGGCCGCCGTGAGCTCGCACACCTGGCCGTCGTGGTCCATGTACTTGGTCGCGCGCGCGACGATCACTTCGGCCGCCCCCTTGGTGTATAGGCGCGCGCCGCCCGCGTCGCTGCGCTGGACGATCGCGCTCATGGTTTTCTTCTCGGACGAGAACGGGAACAGCCGGTCGCCGCGCTGTTCCTGGAAGTGGCGCGTGCGCAGCGCGCGGTAGTCAAAGCCGGCCTTGTGCAGCAACAGGAGCAGCGCGCCTTCGGTCTTGTTGCCCTGGACCGTGGGCGCCCCCTTGTCGTTGTCCTTGAGGAACGCGCTCGTGTTGACCGCAATGTTTTCACTGAGCGTCGCGAGCGCCGTGGCGTCCACGGAGAGGGCGACCGTGGCCTGCTTGAGCACGTCGTCGTGGAAGTACTTGCCGAGGATCCAGCCTTCGACCACGGTCATCTTGTTCTCCGTGAGCGTCCCGGTCTTGTCCGAGCAGATGCTCGTGACGTTGCCCATGGTCTCGCAGGCCGCGAGCACGCGGATGAGGTTGTTGTCCTTGAGCATCTTCTTGGTCGAGTACGACAGCGAGATCGTGACGGCCAGCGGCAAGCCTTCGGGGATCGCGACCACGATGATCGTCACGCCAATGAGGAACGTGTGCAGGATGTAGTTGGGCCACGAATACTCTTGTTTCTTTGCGTCCGAGAGCGCGTAGATCACGATCATCGCGATCATCGTCGCGACCGAAAAGAACATGCCGACGTACCCGATCTGCTTGGCCATGTCTTCGAGCTTTTCCATGAGCGGCGTGGCCTTTTGCTCGCGCACGAGCTTGGCCTTGATCTTGCCCCAGCGGCACTCGGCGCCGACCGCGAGCACCATGCACTCGCCACGGCCCGAGGCCACGAGGCAGCTCGAGAGCAGGAACGGGTCCTTGCTGTGGGTCTTGCCCACGTCGTCCGGCTCGCCCGTGAGGCTCGATTCGTTGCACTTGAGGTCCTGCGCGCGGATCAGCACGCAGTCCGCGGGCACTTTGTCGCCGGTCTCGAGGATCACCACGTCGCCCACGGAGATCTCGCCCACGGCCACTTGGTCCGGCTGGCCGGCGCGCATGACCTTGACCTGGACGTCGTCGTTCTTGGCCGACAGCGCGCGGAACTGCTTCTCCTTGGAGTAGTTGTTCACGGACGTGACGATCGCGACCAGGAACACGCCCGTGAGGATCGCGACGCCTTCGCTCCAACCGGTCTCGGGGTGCTCCATGTAGCCCGTCACAAGCGACGCGATGGCCGCGCAGATCAAGATGATGAGCGTCGTGTCTTGGAGGCTCTCGAAAAAGAGCCGCAGCAGGCCTTTCATGGGCGCGTCCGTAAACACGTTGCGCCCAAAGCGCTCGCGCCGCACGGTAAAGTGAGTGTCGAGCTCGCTCTGCGGGAGCCCGTGCTCCGGGTCCACGCACAGCAAACTGGCGAGCCCTTGGTAGCCGCCTATTCGGTTGAGCTCCGCGAGGTTGACCTCGGTCATCTGGTCTTGGTTGAGATTCCGGATCTCGTCAATCGTGATGCCAAACGGCGACGTCGGCGCGACTTTGTTGGCGCTGCCGTTGGCGCTCGGCCGAGGCTTGGTGCCCGCCGCGCCGCCGCCCGGTGCGATCGCCGTGAGCTCGCCCATGCTGTCGCAAGAGCCTAACGCGGTCGAGTAGTGTCTGTAGTGCGTGTCTACCACGTGAGCATCTGGCGCGAAGTGCCCTGCTACGTTCCCTTTCCTGCCGTCTCAAATACGGTCGCGTGCGCCGGTTGTCGCTGTTTGATCGCCTCCCGTTTCCGCGCGCAGATGGAGGCTTGGACGCCCACGGACACACACGCCTGGCTGGCCCTTCGCCAGCTTCGGTTTCTGACCGCAAGGGGGAGGCCAAGCACTCGCCCAGGGTCTAAATATACAGGAGACTGCCCACCCGCGGCAGTGCCTTGCACGGATTCGCGAGAGGTGGTCCCGGTCTGAACACTGGCTGTCCAGACGCGGCGGCTATTCTTGCCCCGGGCCGTTCGTTCGCGCTCGGGTGCTTGTGCCACCAAGCCGTTCGCTTCCAAAAATACGAGCGAGTGAAGAGTCTGCCCCTCCGCACTCAGCGACCAATCCACACACACACACACTCCGTATCGGTTCCGACGTCGTCGTCCAAGCCCCGCGCACCGACGCTCGCCTCTGCGCTGATCAGTCAATCGATCTGTGGCATTGGCGCGCTTCACGAGAGATGGCTACACTTGCAGTTCCCATTTCATCCAATCACTGGCTTTCAAGCTACATATTGGCCAATAGAAGAAAGTTAACATCACCCAGACCCCTGGTACGATCGTGGCGGCCCGGGGCCTGCACGAGCCCGCGCTCATGCCGTGGGAATCCATGACGCCCACCCACCCACACACACAACACATCCCCGAGCCTCTCTCGTTGCTTTCCAATGCGCGTGAACACAAGCCGCTGTCGTCGAGTGCCGATGCTGGCCGCCTCGACGCTCCTCCTTGTCGTTCTCCGAGCGAATTAAACCTACCAATCGAGGTTTTATGCAAGTGGGTTCGCTTCTTTTCTTTTCGTCGCAGGCGGACCAGGTGAGACCAACAACAGCAATGCCGCAATGCGCCGCGTGCCGGGAGACCAAGGGAGTCAACCGGTGGGTGGGTGAACGCACACGAAGCGTCTAACGGCAGAGGCGTCTAACCAGTGCGTGCTCTAGGTTCCACGGCGAGCAGCGCAGGGCGCGGCAGCCCGTGTGCAAGGAGTGCGTGCGCGCGGGGCGCTCGCCGGCAGTGGACGACGCACCGGCGGACGCGAGGTCGCGTCGAATGGGCGTCTAAACGATGGAGACAAAGGGGGGCCACTGATGTGTGGGTCCATATGTGTGCGTCTATAGTCCGCCGCAGGGCGCGCGGCTCGACGACTTCCAGCTCCTTAGCGTGATCGGCCAGGGCGCGTTCGGCAAGGTGCGCGGCGCGTCGTTGCAATCTGTTGGCAATCTGGCCACATCCGTTGAGCTGTTGGTCCGTGCGTAGGTGCTGCTCGTGCGCCACGCGACGTCCAAGGAGGTCTTCGCGATGAAGGCACGCGGGGGGGGCGACTACTGACTGACTCTCCTATCCAGCGGAACGTGGGACTGATGCTCGGTTCTGATGGTATCCCATAGATCATCGGCAAGCGGTTCCTGATTGAGAGCGACAGCGTGCGCCACATGCGCGCCGAGCGCGACATCATGACCAAGGTGGCGATGGACTGGCAAGCTGTGACGGAGGGATTTGGTGCCACACTCACCGACCTCTTCTGGATACGAACCCCTGGCATAGATCGCGCATCCGTTCGTGACCAAGCTGTCGTACGCCTTCCAGAACGAGTCCAAGGTCGGACAATGAGAGTGAAGGGAGTGTATCCGCTGTCTCTAGTGACTCACTGAATAATGATGTACCAGCAGGTGTACCTCGTGATGGATTTCCAGACCGGCGGCGAGCTCTTCTCGTACCTTCGCAACGAAGGCACCTTCACGGAGGTGTGTCAACCTATCATGAGTACGTGTCTGTATGCTGATAGTCCTCCCGACTGTTGTTTCCTAGGACACGGCTCGATTCTACCTCGCGGAGATGGTCCTCGCGCTCGAGCATTTGCACTCCAAGGGTATCATCCATCGGTACGCCAGACCTGGGCTCGCCGTGGCAATGGAGTTCTAGTAGGCTCAGTGGAAACCTTTGGTACCGCAGTGATCTCAAGCCCGAGAACGTGCTGATCTCGGGCGAAGGCCACATCAAGCTCACAGACTTTGGCGTCGCGCGCCAGTTTCAAGAGGTGCGTGGGTCGTTTGTTATTGCAATATGTGCGGTTCAGCTAACTCGGTGTCGTACTTGTAGGGCGACGCACTCAAGACGGTATGCGGCACGAAAGAGTACATGGCGCCAGAGATGCTGCTGGGCAAAGGATACGACTCGGTGCGTTGTCTAGTTGCTTTGTCCGAAAAAAATTGTGTCCAATGCTTGAACTGACAGGAAGCCGCGCTCTCCTAGGCTGTCGACTGGTGGTCGCTCGGTGCGCTCGCCTACGAAATGCTCATTGGCCAGCCGCCGTTCCACGCAAAGAACAACAACGACATCCAGCAGAAGATCCTCACGGCCAAGGTACAGTACGGTTCGACTCCCGTCCAGTCTCTCCTTCTCACCACGGTGGCTCATCCTACCAAACAACCACAGGTCGTGCTGCCCAGGTGGCTTTCGTCGGAGGCCCACTCGCTACTGCGCGCGCTGCTCGAGCGCAACGTCAGTAAACGGCTCGGGGGCGGCAAGTCGACCATGTTTGTCGTGCGCGGCGTGCAGGCGCTCAAGAGCCACGCGTTCTTCAAGGTACGCTTTCCACAAGATGGCGAGCAAGGCGACTGTACGGTTCCCTCATCACCACCACCACCTCTTTCTGGATAGACAATCGACTGGACGGCACTGGAGATGCTGCAGGTGGCGCCGCCGATGGTGCCCACTGTGAGCCACGAGGCCGACACTAGCAACTTTGACATCAAATTCACCAAGATGCCGCCGTCGGACCTCGCGTGCGACGCGATCTCGCGCGAGAGCGACGAACAGTTCTCCGGCTTTTCCTTTTACGGGCTCGAGAGCCTCATCGGCGAGTCGATCGCGACGACCCTGCAGCGCCGCAAGAGCAGTCTGGTCGTCGGGAGTATGGCGCCGATCGTTGAGGCGAGCTGACCAGCAGTAGAGATCGTGTATCTAAGCCATGGAAGTATATTTGTGAGAGCTTAGGCGAGTTGGCAGTGAAGCCAGCGCACACAACACGCACACGCAGGCCAACGCAGAGACCTGTCCTGTAGTTTAAGAGGCGGCTGGTCCGTTCATCACCATGGCGGATGATCCAAACCCACCTAGTCCTTCTTCTTCTCCTCGAGCTTGGTCGCGAGCGTGTCGATCGCGCGGAACTGGCGCGTCCACTTGGCGTTGTAAAGGAACGGGCGCAGGTCAAAGCGGTTGTCGTCCGGCGAGTAGTTCTCGGCGTGGTACGACGGCGTGAGTGTCGTCATCTTGTGGCGGTTGATCGAGTAGTAAAAGAAGAAGCGCTTGACCTTGTCGGCGACGGCGGTCGGCGTGAGGTGGCTCCACGTGTGCGCAAGCTTCTTGTACATCCAGAATGGTCCACATCGGTCGATCTTGCGCAGGCGGCCGAACCAGCCGAGCTCTTCGTAGCTCATGCCCATGTCTTCTTCGTCCAGCTGCGAGTGATCGGCTTCTTCATCGGCGTCCGCGTTGGTTGGACGCAGCTCGGCCGTCGGCGGCGCTTCGACAACCGTCTGGAGCGTTGGGTATTTGTACTCAACAGCAGCCCAGCGAAGCAGGCGCTTCAAGTCGCCCTTGGAGACAGCACCGATCGGGTTCAGGTCACCACTGCTACAGTCGTACTTGGTCATGTAGCCACGCAGCGCCTCGTCAACGTTCGCCGAGCTCAAGACGAGCAGGAAGCCGCTCTTCGAGCGAACCCACGGCAGCAATTGCGCCAAGAGGTACGCCATGACCATGCGAAGGCGCGCCTGGATGTTCTGGAGTGCCAAGTCCTGCGGCAGGTTGCCACCTTGCGAAAGGAACCGAGGTGTCTTGCCCGTGAGTGTTGCAAATGTCGTCACTACGGCGTCGACCATCGTGTCCATGCCCATGTTGAGGTGGTAGGAGCCGATCTCCTGCGCCAGCGTGGTCGCGCGCTTCTTCGTGGCCGACGAGCTGTTCTTCGTACCCATGTACGTCGTGTGGAGAATGTGGGAGGCGAGTTCCTGCGCCGTCATGGGTTTGTACTCTCCACCGGTCGTGCCAATGATGCGCTGGACATCGCGAATGACGATCTGGTCGCCGTTGTTAGCCGCCTGCGTCACAAGATGACACATCACGCCGACAATACACGCGACCGACGACGAGTCTGCACCTCCAGAGAGCGGCAAAAAGTACCCACCCCCGCCGCTGCGGCGTAAGTAGTCCCACATCCAACACGCCGGACCGAGCGCGATTTCTTCTTCGGGAATGTGGTAGCGCACATCGATCGGCGAGTTCGGGAAATGGTGGAGCTCGGTCTCATCGTGGCACAGACTGAAGTTGACGTGGATCGTCGGCACCACGGTCTTGAGCGAGCTCGCCTGCTCGCTGCGGCTACTCACCGAGCCACGGAACGAGCGCACGTCGTCCAGGTCCACGGTCGCCGTCACGACTTCCACGTCTGTGACCGAGAACTGCGAGCCTTGCGCCACGATCTCGCCGTTCACAGCGATGAGGGAGCAACCATCATAATAGAGCCGCCCACCGTCGCAGCCTTGCTGGTTCGCGTAGATGTAGATGCCGCCGCTCTTCGCCGTGGCACCC
>JAADXJ010000413.1:0-22695 GCA_023337735.1 Pythium biforme
ACCAATTCGAGGAGCAGCCGAGCGCTCGCAGTGCTTTGTGCATTACCTTCCTTGGCATAGCCTGACAGGAAAATGGTGGAGGGGGCCTTCATGCCCACACCACGCATCAACGGACACACAAACGGACGCGTTTGATTCAACCCACGGCCTTTCTCTTGCTGCTTGAGGCCTCCCATTTTCTCCAATTGTACATTTCAGCCAATCAAAAGCACCAACATCAGCTGCATAATGTGTAAATTTTACACGCGCCTGAGTTTTGTACAGCTAGCATGCCCAACATTTTAGCTCCCCCTTGAAGTTCAACCAAAAAAGCAGATGCGGCGAACCCCCTTGCGGGAAGCTAGAACGTGTAAACTTTACACGTTCTGGAAATTTTGACTTGTTTTTTGTATCCATACATTTCCTATTGCTAAAAGTGCTTCGCGAAAGGGTTAAGTGGTTGGGCCGTGGACGCGAAGGTTCAGCTCGATGATTTAAATGAACTTGACGACCCGACCGAGGTTCGTATTCGCAAGTTCAAAGACTTGCTATACAACACATGTAGCTGGATGCAAAACGACCGTCTCAACATGTGTCCAAGGGTTCTCGATGCGTGCACGTCGCGCCTCATTCGAGCACTCCCTCAACTACGTGAGTTGAATCCAAACTCACCCATTGTCTACCGGGTAGATATGTGCGCAAGCAAAGTGGGTGTCGACTCGAGCGAGTTGCTGCACTGGGCTGTGGCTCTCGAACACACCCGTCATGAAGCTGCGATAATCAAGAATCCCAAGAGTTTTGATGAAGCAGGTATTCCGGCTACGCATCTCGCTCTTATCCGTGAGCTAACACGGTCGAATCAGCTGCTAGCTACACGCTTAGAGGCACTCGAGGCAAAGATTCAACAGCAAGCGCCGTCTAGTATCACTCAAGTCCATCAGCACCCATCTCCGGTCGCTGCAGTTGAAGCTGTGTCGCCCCGCGAGCCCACCGCGGCAAGAAAGAATTCTCCTGCAATGCGACTGTCTTCAGTTTGGTTCGAATGGTATGCTGGTGAGCCCCGGACATGGGCTTGTACCGATCGCAAGAAGCGCTCTGATGCGAAGCTCACGGTCGCGTACATGAAACTCTTCTTGGGAGCTTTTGATCTTGTCCAAAGCGACCGTGAGTATCGCGATCGTGTTTGCAGCTATGGTTGCACAGCAGAGAAGGGACTGCTGGCGTATCTCACAGCACAAGGCGTTCGCGCGAAGAGAAGCAGCTCCATCCTCAAGCACATGCGAGCGTTGCACCGCCAGGGGAAGCTTAACGGCTACATCAAAGAACACAAGGCGCTTCTGGAAGTAGGTGCCATCGTCGACCCTTCCCCGCGTGATACACAAAACACTCTGTCTCTATGCAACTCAGACTAAGGCTGTTTGGTTCCAGAATACGTCGACTGTGTTTCAGTATGAGTCGACTGTGTTTCAAAATAAGTCGACGGGGTTTCAGACTAAGTCGACTGTGTTTCAGATTAAGTCGACTGCGTTTCAGAATAAGTCGACCGTAGTCGACGCAATTCAAAACAAGTCGTTGTGTTGTCGGTCAATAATTGCATTTGAATTGCACCACGATTCACAATTACTCGGACCAATTCAAAATAGCTCGTCCGCAGCTTTGATTCCTCCCTCTCACTTCCCCATTCCCTCTTCCAGAAAAACAGGGGAACCAACATGGAGAAGCGCGACACAAAGCAATGGACGATCAAGGAGAAGCTCAATAAGCTGGCGCCATGGAGAACCAACCCTGGCTGGACCCCCACAGAGACCACCATCCATCTTAGTGTACCCAAAAGCACTCTATGTGGGTGGCGCAACCAGTTTCCTGTCGACCAGACGACGGCCCATGCTGCGGTAACCGATCGGGTACGAAAGGTCGGTGGTGGCCGCAAACACAAGCTGGAACCCTATGAACTGGAGATACTGAAGTATTACGATGAACGAGCGAGTGAAGGGGAGCTTCTTTCGGCCGCCGACCTTCTCAAGCGCTGTCAGCAGATACCTGCGTTTGCGATTCGCAATGAAAGTACGCAAAAAACGTGGGTGTATCGGTTCATCAAGCGCTACAAGCCGGCGAGCCGGGCCACCACACGCAACTCCCCAGGTCCCCAGCCCGTCACCCCGAGCCCCCGTCCCGAGCCCACTCCCAGCCCCCGGCCACAGCCCACCGCCCCAGCGGAGGTCACCCGAGAGGCGGGAAATCCCGTTGATTCCAGTGCGAGTGATGCGAGCCGCCAGAGCGAGTCCGACTCGGAGGAAGCGAGTGACTCAGCCGCGAGCAAAGAAAGCGCTGATAGTTCCGGTTGAGTACGAGGAAATCCAGCCAAGCACGAAGCAGCCGAGCGCTGGCCCGGTGCGTAATTTACGGAGCCAAGCGAAAAAACCGACGCGGGCCGTGTTGACCTACGACTACAAGAATCCTCTCGGTTCTGCCACGTTGGCCCGGTATGTCTTCCCCGAAGACGTCTCCTCGCTTGAGCCTGAGAAGTCCCTGACTAGTGGGATCGTTGACTACCTCATCACGAACTATTTTCCGACTGATCCAAGCTCCATCTATTCGGTGGAAACCTCGTTTTACAACCAAGCTGCTGTTGACTTCAAGACGAAGAAACCCGCGGCGCAGATTTCATGCAACTACGACATTCTCGGAAGTCCGTTTTTGCTAATCCCGATTTGCTACCAAGATCATTGGAGCTTCGTTGTGATTGAGAATCCGCTTGGAGATTCCTCGGTTCGCATCACATTGATTCAGCTCGAGGTGTTCACGCCCCAATGTCCATTTTCTCGGTGCTCGAGTGGTATTTCGGGACTTTGAAGTGTGCGAGAGACGGGGAAAAAGCCAAGTTCGAAAACACGGCTTTTTCGTACTCGACCAAGCCCCAGCAAACCACCAAACACGACTCTGCTCTTTACATGCTGCACTACATGAAACGAGTTTTCAGCTTTCTTAAACTGAATCTGGGCGACTTATTGTGAAATGCAGTGGAGTAAAACTGAATCTGGGCGACTTAGTTTGAAACTTTCGAAAGGGTCAAGTAGAATCCGAAAGAATAGGAGCTCTTTTGAAAATTGGTTGGTAAAATTGAAGCCGTTTGGTGCTTTTTGAAAACAGTGGGTATCTTTTCATAAATAATTCTCTGCATGCCTGAGTTGTGAATGGCTGGGAGGTTATAGAGTACAACATCCTCGAATCCCCAATCCAGATCACTAACTCGGCTATATTATGCATTTAACATGCTGGCGTACAAACAGGACAGACTCTCACTAGTCCCCGCATCCACTCTAACGGTCCGCATGTGACCGCCGGGATGGGAGGCGGGCTTTCCGTTTCTTCGAGTTTTGGACAATCGTGGGCACCCCAAGACTTCACCTTAAACCAGTGCTCAGGCAGAAACTTCCTGTCACAGGTTGACGTCACTCAACCCAGCACTTTCCCGTGCGGCTCGGTCCATACTTATGGCTGCCTTGGTCACCACTTCGATCCCCTGCCCATCATCGTTATGTGGTCCACACTTACTTATGACAATCATTCTCGTTGTCGGAACCTTCTCCTCCCTGTTGTCGGAGGTCGAACATTTTACAGTATGCAGCGTATACCCCAGAGAGACCGTCGAAAAATATCCCCGTCTAAATGGATACGGTCGAGGAATTTTGGCGGGGATTCTCTTTGGTCCCGCCAAATTCAACGGTTAAACGGCAACGGGTGCAAGTTGCGTCCGCCAGTGATTACGCTCAGCGCCAAGCCACTTTGATGACGCTGACGCTGCACCCGGACTGGCAACTTTGTTGGCTAAACGGATGGCTGTCGTGCGCCTCCCACACAGGCTTCACCGTGCGTCCGCGGCCTCACGGGACAGTGTGATCATTATCCAACACGCACTCGCCGCACTAAGTCTCCTGCAAGAACAACACGACCCAGCCATGTCGGCCATGCCCGCCACGCGCCGCACGTACGCCCCCGAGCACCTGCGCGCTACCGCCACCCGTGTTCTTGAAGGTGAGCGCGGAACGACTGTCGCCACGAGCAGTGGCGTCAACTACAAGACTATCATGGCGCACGTGAGGACCCTCCGACGCGACGCGGACCATGCTCCCCGCCGACGGGGACCACCACCCTTGTTTCCACCGGAGGCAGAGCAGCACCTCGTGGAATGGGTCATCGGCATGCAAATGATTGGCTTTCCGCTGTCGCCGTGCGACATCGTTGCGAAAGCGAACGAGATCAGCGCCACTATCGCCGGTCAATCGGTTGGCAGCGGATGGTACCAGCGCTTCCTCGCGCGTCACGAGCAGCTCACCGGACGCGTGGCTCAGAATATCTCTCGCAGCCGTAACGAGATCTCCAAAGCGTACATCGACACGCTCTTCTGGACAATGGCCAAGCTCGTGGTCGAGAACAAACTTGGAGCCGACCGCGTATACAACGTCGACGAGACGGCGTTTCTCTCGCGCACGAAGTCCCGCCGCGTCGTGGCAGTCCGCGAGTCTCTCAACGTCTGGAGCAAGACCATTGCAACCAGCGTCCATCTCACGATCGTGGCTTGCGCCAGTGCGTCTGGCCACGTCGTCTGACCAACGTTTCTTCTGCCAGGAGACCGCGTGCGAAAGGAGACCCTCGACATGTGTGCGGTGCCGGGTGCTGTCGTCACGACTACGAAGTCGGGCTTTATCAACGCCGCGATATTCGAGACCTGGCTTCGCTGGTTCGCTGTTCAGGTCCCCGTAGAGGTCGCTCGCTCGCTCGCGCTAGTCATGGATGGCTACAGGTGCCGTTACTCACTCGAGACGATTGAAGTTGCGGTCTGTCGGCGTTCTCCTCGTGTGCCTACCGGCTAACGCGACGCATCTGCTGCACCCGCTCGACGTGTCCGCCTTCTCCGCTCTCAAGAAGCAGATTCGCCGTTTAGTCCAAGCGCACATTATGCCGTCCGGCACGACGACGATCTCGAAGCCCGAAGCCATTCGCATTGGCAGCGAGGCGTGGATCTCCTGTAACTTCAGCCAGAACATCGTCGCGGGTTTCCACGCAACTGGTCTGTTCCCACCATCGCGTGTGAAGATGGAGCAACGGTTCGACCGCTTCAAGCGCAACGGTGTCGCAGCTGGTGTGGTCATGGCCGAGTGCCTCCATCGGTCACTTTGAGCCATTTTAGTGTATATTTCCGGTTTGGTAAATATATATTTGCTTCTTAACATGCAGTCTCTGTAACAACTTACATTTCAATGCGAAAGCACATGACCGAATAATTCGGCGATTGCTTCAATGCCGGGGGAAATTGGCGAACATCCTCTTGAGAGTACGGAGATGCCGTGGGCAAAATTTCATTTTGGTTGTCGCTTTCATTGACGTATGAGAGCCCTGAATCCACCATATTCCAGTCATTTGGTCAATGCCGGCATGTGTCATTTTCGTCTCAACAGAATCGTGTCAGACGAGTCAGTGCTTCCACTCACATCGTCTGATCGTAGCATACACTCGGACAATGATCATCATTGTGGGGGGGGGCACAAAGCCGGGGGAGAGGCTGAGAAAGAACGGCCTTATACATATTTCCACCATTGAACTACTATCAGTCAATCTCCCAACCCCACTCGGCACAATGCCGAGCGACGACGTTCCTCCCGCCGTCCGTGGTCGAGCTCGATCGCCGTCGCTGTCGCCTCGTCCGGGCGCCACCGCTGCCGCTGCTCGTGGTCGTGTGCCGTGGCTGTCGTCCGGTGCTGCCGCCGGTGCCGCTGCCGCTGCTCGAGGTGGAGCTCGATCGCCGTCGCTGTCTCCTTACCCCTGCGCCGCCGATGCCGCTGTAGCTGCTCGTGGTCGAGCGCGTCGCTGTCTCCCCGCCTCGGTGCCGCTGGTACCGCTGCTCGCGGTGTGGAGACGTCGCCGGGCGCGGGAATCGGGTCTTGTTGCTGCCGCTGTCACTGCTGTTGCTGTTGCTGCCGCTGTTGCTGTTGCTGTTGCTGCCGCTGCTGCCGTGATGCTACGGTGTTGCTATTGGGTGGTGTGAAGGCGTCGCAGCGCCTATGCCGCCGGATCTTGTTGCTGTTGCTGCGGCTTTCGCTGTGCTGTTGTCGCTACCGCTGCCGCTGCTGCTGCTGCTGCCGTGGTGCTGCGTTGGTTGGTGCTGTTGACGTTGCTGTCGACGTGGTGCTGCGTTGGTTCTGTGGGGCGGTATGGCGGCGTCGCTGCTGTTGCTGCCACTTGTAAATGGAGTGGAATCGCCTCTCCCGACACAGTCCCACGCCCAAGTCGGTTTTCCCTGCGGTAGCAGGTTTTCCACTTGGTTCACAGCCGGTTTCCTCCAAGAGAGGTTTTACGGTACAAAAGAGGATGTATAGTAGAAGACATATTAGTATGAAGTGAGGGTGGCTCAGCCGCGCTGTCGCCGCCCCACTAGAGAAGATACTGAGAGAATTCCCCCCTCAACCAACAAGCATCTCGACCACCTCCGTGTGGTTCCTCTCCGCAACACCACCGAACGTACCCTTGCGGCCCCGTGCTGCCGCAAGTGGTTATGAGCCCAAGTCAACTCGAGAAGCTCCCGCAGATCGTGTTCAATGGCGACCCCGACAAGTGGTCGGGCGTCAAGAGCACGATCGAACTTTACTTGACGTTGCTCGATCCACTGTTAATTGGCTATCTGGTGGTCGACGACTACGACGGTACCCAGACGATCACGCTCGACGATGGGATCGTGCTCCCACCGATCCGTACCCCCGAAGTCCCTGTCGTCCCCCCGAGCGCTACCGGCAGCGCTGGCGGTGGTGGTGACGTCGGTGACGACGAGGAGGAAGGAGAAGGAAGAGAGCAGGACGAAGAGAGCGAATGCAAGAAGCGCAAAAGGGAGAAGAAACGACTCCGACTTGCTGTTGTGTCCGCTGCGTCCGTTGAGAAGTCCCGCGAGCAAAGCCATGTCTCATACATCCTGCAGAAGTGCATGAGCGAGGACCTCAACGTCCTCGTCAGCGGCAAGAAACAGTACGCGAAATAGCAGTTCCTCAACAAGTGGTACGGGACTGCCGACGCCGTGAACCACGCGCAGCTACAGCAAGAAATAACTGATTTCAAGCTGCACGCTGGTGACGACCCAGCGCTTTTCGTCGCAAAGTTCGACGTTCTACTCGGCCGTTACGAGCAAGCGACGGCGACAAAGCATGGTGACAAGGGCCGCTCGCTGATGCTGCGTCAGCGCCTTCCCTCTGAATGGGATGGGATGGTGCAATCGTGTCATGGCCAAGAGAGCGTGATCCCCTACGCGAAGCTCCGCAGGCTCGTCGAACGACAAAAGCCCCAGCATGGACTGTCTACCCCGAAGAAGGAGACGGCACTTGCCGCAGTCCCAACCAGTGACAGGGAGGCGCCAATGAGTGGCAGCAAGACCGAGCCACGCGGCTGCTTTGTCTGCCGTAAACTCGGCCACGATGCGGTCGACCGTCCCACACTCAGCGATCAAGAAAAAGTAGAGCGTCGAGCGAAGGTGGAAAAGTGGCGTGCCGAAAAAGAAGCCAAACAATCCAAGCAGAAAAACACCCCGTCCAAGACTGTGACATTGTCTCAGAGCAAACTGAATGCTCTGATTCGCGACGCCGTTACCAAGACCGCCAGTGAAGTCGAACAGCGACTCCGGCGTGACAACCGCCCCCGCGGCGATTATCGCGAGCGCCCATCGGGTCGTGATCGTCAACAGGACGATTACGATGACCGCCGTTGGAAGGAAAAGCGGGGACGCAGCGCCGAACGCCGCGGTCGCTCGCGCTCTCGCCCACGCAGCCGCTCGCCACGTCGCGTACGTGATCCGGACGACCGCCGCTTCAAGAACGAACGACGCTTCAGCTCGCCGAGACGCTCTCGCTCGCCAGATCGTCGCTCGTCGTTCTCGCCCGGAGCAAGCCAAGGCACGAACACGCAACGAGCACTGTTCGCCCACGCGCACAGCTCCCCTCCAGCGAACCGACCCGACCATTGGCGCAACGACCCTCCAACGGGCTACGCGGACCACGGTTACTACCCGAGAAACGAGCTCAGTACGGGCGCAGCAATTGGCAGCCCCGTAACGCGTACCGTGCACCTGAGCCTCATCCATCTGAGTATGTGAGACGCCACGGGATGAGTGAGGCGAGCACCAGACGCTACGATGCGCGCCAAAACTACAACAGCCCAAACATACATGACTATGGTGGAGAAGGAAATCGCCCATCTTCTTACCATCAGCAGCGATCGCATCCCGCCGCCGGTGGAGACGGTTTGAACGACCATGAACGACGCGACTGCGATCGGGACGCACGTTATCGGGATAAGTATGATCAAGGTCCCGGGCGCCCGCGCGATCCTGTTCCACGGGACCCGGCTCCATGTCATGGTGACGACCGTGACGGCACGCGTCGTTACGAGTCTCCTCAACCGAGACAACAAATAGTGAGGCCTCACTTCGCAAAGCAAAACGAACCCAAGGCAAAGGCAGAAGGCGCTTCGCAAGTGGCGAGCGCTAAGAAGCCCAAGCTGTCCAAGGACGAGAAGAAAGTCGAAGAGATGCGCAAGTCGTACCTCGACGGTGAACGAGCCAAGAACTTTGGATTGGAAGTTCGAGGTCGCCGCCCAACGGACGCCGAGATTAAACAACATCACCTCCGCCGAATCGCCTTCACAGGTGACTTCGAGATCTGGCGCCGCCCGAACCGTGGTGATTGGTACATGGTTTGGGACAGTGCGCGTATTAACACACTGACTCAGATCTGGAGGACTCGGATGATGATGAATTGGTTGAGCTGTCTGAGACCCCGTCGCCCCCGACAGTGACCACTGAGAAACCTGTCGAACAGCGACAGCGCATTTCGCTGAATGAATACAAGAAACCAGAAGAGAAGTCACAATCGGTGACTGACATCAAGACTCCGGACTCGCCGTCCGCTATTAGTGTTGGCGACGTGTCTGGAATGAAGACCCCAACCATGGACAATCCAACTGGTGATGAGTCACCCCTCTTTGGCCGGGATGCAGACAGCCACGACGCAGCGCTAATGGCATTTGCGTCGGAGGGAGTCGTCCACTTGACCGCACACGATGAATGGATCGTGGATTCGGGCGCGTCAGCGCACATGACGAAAGACAAGAGTGCGTTTGTCTCGTACTCGCCGTATTGCGGTGTTGTGGAGTGCGGAGCGTCAGTGCACCGCAGCGTGGGTGTTGGGACGGTGCCCCTCGTCATTGAGGACGTCGATGGGCGCGAGGATGTGGTGCACCTGAAGGACGTGATCCACGTCCCCGACTTCAAGTACAACTTGATGTCCCTCCGCAAGGCTGTCAAAAAGGATGACATGAAGATCGAGTTTGATGATGACGATTGTCTCATCACGCACAAAGTGCGCGGATACTCGGCCTTTGCGCTGGTCTCAGGCCAAATGGGCTTGTACGTGCTTCCAGTGATGGGTAAGGCGAGAGCTCTGATGGCATCTCAATCGGAGAGTGCTAACAAATTGAAACTGTGGCACAGGCGCCAAGGACATCCAGGGCGAACAGCCATGAAAGAGCTCTATGAGATTTATTTGAAGGATGAGAAACCGTTCTCAAAACCCTTAATAAACTCATTTACGTGCGAATCCTGCGTCTTCGCAAAGATGTCTCGGCTCGCCTACTCACGCAAGGCGATTAGAAGAGCTAGCCGCCCCGGCGAGGTGTGCCACAATGACATTGGTGTCCTACCTGTGGCCACCTTCACTGGCTGCCGTTACTTCGTGGTTTTTGTCGACGAATACACTACGTATGTGTTCGCGCGCCTGATCCAGCGCAAGTCAGACATTTACGAAGCCTTCGAAGAATACAGAAAGGAAACGAGGGAAAAGGTCAATTGGATCTACTACTGTATCCCGGGTGGCGAGGAGGAGATTGACCTCCTATGCTCTGACAACGCGAAAGAGTATGAGAAGCTAGGCCGCATCATCAAAGAAAAGTACGGCACCCGCATTCGTTTCACCCGAGTGTACACCCCCCGCGACAACGGGATCGCTGAGCGCCGGATGCGCATGATTATGGAAAAGGCAAGGGCTTTTCTATATGATGGCACTTGTTCTCATCGGTGAGGCAATCATGATGGTAGTCGTAATTATCAACGTGACCCCAACGGCAGTACTCGACTGGGATTCACCACACGAACGATGGCTTCGCAACATCCCTGCGACGTCACATTTCCGACTGTTCGGTGTCTTGGCGTATCGACACGTCCCAAAAGACTTACGCAATAAGGTGGAGGCCAAGGCCGTCAAGTGCATGTTCGTGGGGTACAACCCCCAACAGGGCGGTTACAAATTACTACGCCTATCGGATCGATCGGTGATTCGAGCTAAGGACGTGGCTTTTATCGAGACCAAACGTGCGCGCTTCCCGCATGAGATCCTGCGCAAGGACACCGGTGAACAGACGCGCTGTGGCTGTAACCAGTGTGAGGTTGCTGAAGGGCAACCGGCCCTCAGCGAGACAGATCTCGAGATAATCAGACAAATGGAGGGGATTGGTGATGACGACGACTATGCCGATCCTGTCGCGCAGCGAGAACTCGAC
Organism: Pythium biforme; assembly: GCA_023337735.1. NCBI lineage: Eukaryota > Oomycota > Peronosporomycetes > Pythiales > Pythiaceae > Pythium > Pythium biforme. The sequence goes on from JAADXJ010000413.1 coordinate 10,573, forward strand.
ACAGCACCACCTTCCGAAAACGTCCCAGTAAACACTCAAGGATCTGACCCAACCGGCGGGAACCGACAACCAGATCCCGAAGCCGTCAGTTGGGCGGAAGTGACCAAGTGGGTCAGGCAACCGGCCAACCACCAGTGGTCAAAGCACGCCAAGTGGATGAACTGGACATGAGGCGAACCCATGTACCTAAGAGGATGCCAAATGGGCAATTGGGCGGTGCAGTTGCGAAGAAGCGCGCAATAGGAGCGCAGCCACTCACGTTGCGACCCATCCTAAAGAAGAGCCAATTGGGACCCATGGAAGAACTAGCAAGAGTCCGATTTGATGGAGGGACGACTCTGCGGAAGCAAGTTGGATTCGAGGATGAGGAAGAGCCTCACACATCGCATGCGGAGTTACCGGCTACTCCATCGTACCAAGGACCAGACATCGAATTGAGAGCGGCGTCCAAGCACACTCACTCAAAAGGAAAGTGCTCTGGAGTATCTGAGTTCTATCGAGAGTCTAATCAAGGAAGCAAGGAAGCAAGGAAGCAGATCCTTGGAGAACCTGAGCTCGGATTGACTAGCACACGTGAGGCCAACCAATTTGACCGCGATCGCCGACGTGCGATAGGCACACCCACTGTGAAGAATTCTAGACCCCTCCATAGCGGAGTGTCATCAAGATCGGAGGCATCAGCACTTATTGCATACTCAGAGGTCGCAGCTCCAGAGCGAGGGGGAACGAGCAAGACTACCAAGAGTGAGAAGTTGAGACGAAGACGTGAGAGAGTTGCGGTACGTCCGCCACCGTATAAGGTTGATGGGCGAGTCACGTACGCCGAACAGGCAGCCGCCTACAACTCTCGTCAATTGGACGAAGAGCTGGATGAGATCCTACAGTTTCCACTCCGTACCGGCATCGATACCGGTACGGTGGATAAGTCACCAGTGGAAGAGAAACAAGACCCAAAATCCAACACGTTCGTGCATGCATTGATGGCGATAAAGTACGTGGAGGAGCCACGGAATTACCGTCAAGCCATGAGCTCCAATTACTCCCGCCAATGGACCAACGCAATGGACAGCGAGTACAACTCACTAATCACCAATCAAACCTGGGCATTGGTACCATTGCCAATTGGGCGGAAGGCCCTCAAAAACCGATAGGTCTACGTGATCAAACGCGCCGGTGATGGATCCATTGACAGATTCAAAGCACGGCTCGTCGTCAAGGGATTTCTACAGAGACATGGACTCGACTACAACGAGATCTTCTCACCAGTCGTCCGCATGGAAGTACTCCGTCTTCTGCTTGCAATAGGGGCAGCATTGGACTGGGAGATTGAGCAGATGGACGTGAAAACCGCATTCCTAAACGGTTAACTAACTGAGGAAATCTACATGGAACAACCAGAGGGCTACGTGAAGGAGGGCAAAGAGAATCTGGTCTGCAAACTCATAAAGAGCCTCTACGGATTGAAGCAAGCACCGCGCGTGTGGTACCACACCCTCCGTGCATTTATGACATCTCAGGGATTCAAACACTTGGTAAAAGACCATTGTGTTTTCATCCGAACAACAGCAGAAGGCGTGTGCATCGTCAGCGTGTATGTCGATGACCTCCTGGTCATGGGAAGTTCCATCCAATTGGTGGAGAACGTCAAGAAGGCCGTGAATCGGCACTTTTCGATGACAGACATGGATGGGTCCAGTCAAATACATATTGGGTTGGCACATCGAACGGGACCGCAAGCGGCGGACCATCTTTCTACACCAAGAAAGTACTCAACCAAGGTGCTGAATCGATTCAGCATGCTCGACAGTCGGCCAGTGGGATCTCCACAAGAACCCAGTCAGTAATTATCCGAGAACCAGATGCCAACAACACCGGAAGATATCAAAGAGATGGAGAGCATCCCATACCGAGAGGCGGTTGGAAGTTTCATGTACCTAATGATGGGTACCCGCCCAGACTTGGCTGGACTCGTACGCCAGGTTAGTCGCTATCAAAAGAATCCAGGGATGGCACATTGGCGTGCCGTCCAACGAGGACTGAAATATCTCAACGGAACGAGACAACATGGGATTGTACTCGGGTCAAACAAGTTCAACGAAAAGGCAATGAGCGACATCCTATCCGCGTACAGCGATGATGATTACGGCAATTGAGCCAACACGAAACGATCGGTTTCGGGGTTTGTGACGTTCCTGTTCGGAACGTCACCCATCTCGTGGCGAAGCTCGCTCCAGAAACTCGTTACACTCTCGACAACGGAGTCAGAGTACGTGGCTCTGGCCAGTACAGTACAAGAGGTGCTGTACCTTCGAGCTTTATTGGAAGAGCTCGGGTACAAACCCAAGCAAGGAACACTGATCTACGAGGACAACCAGTCCACAGTCAAGGTGGCAAGAAATCCAGAGCACCATGGGAGATGCAAACACATTGACATTCGATTTTTCTTCGTCCAAGAGCGGAACGAAGGGGGTTACATTCAATTGGAATATTGCCTCTAAGAGAGGTTTTACGGTATAAAAGAGGATGTATAGTAGAAGTCATATTAGTATGAAGTGAGGGCGGCTCAGCCGCGCTGTCGCCGCCCCACTAGAGAAGATACTGAGAGAATTCCCCCTCAACCAACAAGCATCTCGACCACCTCCGTGTGGTTCCTCTCCGCAACACCATCGAACGTACCCTTGCGGCCCCGTGCTGCCGCAAGTCTGCCCTGGCGCTTGCCGCTACCGCTATCGCTGCGGTGCTGTTGGTCTTGCTGTCGCTGTCGCTGTCGCTGCGGCGGCTGTTGATGTAGCTGTTACTGCCGCTACCGATCGCCATGTACCGACAATAGAACACCATTTACGTTGTGATGTAGTGACACAAGGAGTTGCGAGCGGAAGTGATTGACTCTGTATTATCGAGGCAGGATATTTCTCAATTGTTCTTCACCACCCACCATTCATGATGGCCAGTGTCGCTGGATTTGATTTCTTCAATGTCTCGATGAGAATCACGCACGGCATCAAAAGCACGTGGAGCATCCAATGTTGGCGAAACGGCGGAGACGCAACAAGTGGCCATGCTGTTGCGTTATATGCTTGCTGATTGCGCACTCCAGTTACTGGTTTCATGGGCGTTGTCGTACGGCGGGGGATAGGATGAAACGTTGTGGAACTCGGCCCAGGTGGCGATTTTCGCAGGTTTGACAGACGTTGGGAGGTGTGCGAGGCGTATACTCGCCTGAATCATTAGAAGTAGTTGGTGACTGGCGTCAGCAAACGGAGTTGAGGTAGCGATGGCAGTGGGGACCGCCAAGGATGATACGAGCCTTGGTCAGGTGTTGGAGCAGAATGTTCAGACGATTCGAGAGTTGGCCCGCTTGATAAATCGGAGAAACCGCTTGATGGACAGGAAAATTCGCCAGAATCTGAGGAAACTTAGGCAACATTTTCAACCCAAGACCCATGATACGAACGACCTCTTCAACCGCCGCCTTTAGCGCACGCAAACGAACTTGCAAGACAGCATTCTCGTCCGAGACTGCACTGATAGATTGCACATTATGGGTTAGATGAAATGTCATAGATGCAGTGTCATGAAACCATAAGATTGAACTCACCGTGTATCTTCCTCTGCTATGAGCAGTGCCTCTTCCAGCCGACACACATCGGTTGTAGATAGGTTGAGCTGGCGTTCAAGCTCGTTGCTTCGCTTCACAGCATTTGACCAACCGATGCGCTAGCGCTTGTTCGTGGAGTGCAACTGCGATAGCGTCTCTGCTTCAGTTAGTATCGTGTCAACTGTCGAAGAGTACGTGCGCTCAACGACGCTCGAGCAACAGGAATGTTAATGTGTTGACGGCGCCACCCTGTTGACCGACATAAATGTCAGCCGAGTCCGTCCTCTATGCTTGTGAGGGAGTTGCGGAATGACTGGGTGCTTTGTATTCCCATCCACACGGCCACTACCTTACCATATCGATTTGTGCCCCCCCACCGCCCTAAAAAAAGCCAGACACGCCACCAAGAGTTGGACTTCCACTTCCCCGCTCCAAAATCGTGGTGATGGGCTGGCATGTCTGCTTCCAAAATGGAGAACGAAAATGGCGAATGTGAGCTTGGATGCTCACCGCGATTGAGAGTGTAGATACGAATTCTTTACAATATCACTCCACAGACACACCATTAGAACGAAGAGATCCGCGGCTCCACGACTGTGCAGGTTTGAAGCGACGAAACCAAATAGCCTAATTATTCGTTTTCTGGATCTCCCAGAAAATGCCCCTTTTTGTAAAGTTACGGAGACTCCATGTTAAATTAATGTTTGAGAATCAAATCGCTTAATACAGTATGTTTTCTCTAGAGTCGAAGGGTCGGTAGCTGCATGGACCCCAGAATAGCCCGCTTGAACCGCACACTGATAGGATGCACGCAAAGCGAAGCAAATTCCGAAGTGAAGGACTCCTCCGCTCCTCCGCCCTATTTTCGGGAGAGAAGTGCAGGAGCAGCAAAAAACGATGCATTTAGATGGCATGGTGTTCAACATAGATGAGACCCACTTCACCATTAACATGGATGACGGAGTGACGCCTGAGCTTAAGGGAGCTACGAGAGTTAAGTACCATGACGTAGTTGCAGCCAGAGAAGGCCTCACGCTTGTGGTCAAACTCCGAGGTGGTTCATGTGGCTGCAACGCATTTGTTGTGAAGTACAGCGAGAACTTCGACGGGAAAAACATGTAGATTTCGGCGAGTTGATCGTGCAGATTGATATAGACAATTGGGCCACAGGATGATTCGTCTCGCCCAGACCATTTGCGAACTTAAGTCAACTAGTGTCTGTGAAAAAATAGTTTGGTCTAGACTATTCAAACGATGGTCATCAGAATCTCCAGTTGCCTGATTAGTCTGGCACAGTCCAGTTACGTGCACGGAATTCTTCTCTAGAGGGCAGCGAATGGGCCAGCGATCTCTTATTTGCTGGTGAGCGGGTGTGTCATTCCTGTCACGCGCCGCCGTCGGATGTCCGCGAGCGACGGAGGTGTCTCGGATGCCATATCAATCACTTCCTTCGCTTGTCTTCTCTGGAAACTTGCGAGCGCCACGGTGGTTGCGCTGTCAATCTGTCCTTTGGGTTTTGTAACATACTTACAGATGTAATAGATCCTGTTGATCGCGTCTTTTACCGCCGAGCAGAATACGACACCACTACTACCCATTCTGTCAGACCATATGGAACCCACTGTGCCATCCATATCGGGCCCATACCATGAATAAAATACGCGACCGTAAAACACGCCAATGAAACGTTGCTTTCAGGTGCGACAATCTAACGGTGCGAACTTTCCGAGAACAGCCCCCGCGACCACATACCTCCGCGAACGAGCAACCCGACAACGGGACAACTGAGAGCACAAGGATATCATGGCCAACAACGACGGGAAGGGGCGCGCCGCCGAGATGGGCGACGTCCTCGACGAGGACAAGCACGGCGGCAGCACCGGGTCCGGCGGCAGCGCCGGACCCGACGAGAAGGAGGACGGCGATGAGCACGTCGCGGCTGACGTCGAAGACCTGGAGAGGCGGCTGTTTCTTGAAGGTTGGATTTTCATGTTGTCAGACGCGCTCATGGCCAATCCTAACGTGTTTTCGTGTGTTCCTAGATTCGGATGAGTCGTGGGAGGAAAGAAGATGATGGCGCCGAAGAAGATACTTTACCCACGTCGTGACCATATCGCGCCCACATGCCGACAGCCGTGTGTTCCTGTAGACTCGAGTAGTGACATGAACCGCGCAGAGAAGCAAGCGCTGAGCCCAACCACATGTGCGCAGAAGCGGCGTGACGTGTATAATCAGTTGGGTACACGTGCGCAGATGCGGGCTAGATCGGAAGAGCTCTCCGACGCAGATGAAGACACTCAAAAAGGTACGGTAATTTTAGATGTCCGGCGGTTATGCACTCGCCCATATCCCCATATCATGCCCATATCGTGCCCATATATCGTCCAGACACTGACAAACTTGTGTACTTGTGGCCGTAGATCAAAGCAGCACGCGGAGCGCCAGATGAAGCCTGCCAGGATGATCTCAACGAAGCAGAGGACGAGCCCTAGGACCATCCCAAAGAAGCATGCGAAGAGCTAGAACCCGAAGAAGCACGCGAAGAGACTCCGGAAGCAAACGAAGAGCAACCTGCATGCCGATGACGACGAAGAAATTAAGTTTGCCGCCCATATCGCGCCCATATCCAATCCGATGTGCAACCATATTTGAACATGTACTTGTGTAGCTGGTAGCGCTGGGTCAAGCAGTGAGGAGGAGTTTGGCACCCTCCCGGCTGTTCCCAATGTGTGTGCACAGCCTGTTCCTGTTCTGGCACTGCGCAGGACGCTCGACAGCTGGGAGGAGTTCAAGACGGACATTGCGTAGTTCATCCAGCGTACGAACCAGGCTCTCAGGAAGTCTGTAAAGGTCACAGTTGAAGCGCGTAACGACGACATCAAGGACACAAAGGCGGCGAAGATAAGCGTTTTCGTTCAGTTCGTGCCCGACGTGTGGGTCACGTACAAGCGCATCTTCATCTGTAGGCAGGGGTGGAAGAAACGCAGCCGCGGCAGGGGCGTGCGACGTTCCTGCGAAGTGTGGACTGTCCGTTCAAGTTCACCGTGATCGTCCGGTATTTCACCGTGGAGGACAAGTGGCGCCTTCACGTGGCGTCCGAGCACCTCTTCCACAACCATGTCGTGACACCCGAAGTGTTCGAGACGTACGCCGAGGACCGTGAGATAGTTGATACCGACACGAAGAAGAAGGTCGACACCGTGATGGAGCATAACGCGCGCGGAAAGCCATCTACAACATGTTGCTCGACTTGGGAGAGAACGTCATCATGAAGGACGTGGAAACATGATCTCCACCTTCAACACCGAGATCAAGCACAAGGACGACGACACCGCGTGTTTGGCGAAGCTGTCCGAGTTCGCGGCAGCAAGCGACACCGTCTGTGTTTCGATCGACGAGAGATCAGGCCTCGAGACAGGTGTGATCAGTCTCACCCCGCCTTTTATGCACGAGTCGGTCGAACGTTTTTCGGAGATTGTGCTGGTGGATTGCAGTCACAGGATGAACAAGTATGTCGCCCAGTCCATATCGTCCCCATATCGCGCCCATATCTAATCTGTGGTTTGACTATTCTCGATTGTTGTGCTGTGGATTCAACTATCAGCTGCTGACGCTGATGGTAGTCAACGACTACGGCGAGGGTCCAGTCGTCCAGCATTGCAAGCTCGAAAGAAATGCCGACTGGCACATGTCGCGTGCCCTCGACCACTTCATCTGAGCGAACCCTGGTGTGGCAGAGAAGGTGGAGGTGCTGATGGTTGATAAGGACCTCAACGAAATCAGGGTGCTCAAGACGAACTTTCTTCAGGCACGTGTGCTGATCTGCCTGTTCCACGTCATCAAGTACTTCAAGCTCGTGTCGCGCAAGCCCGAGTACGGTAAGGTCTCTGCTGATGACCACGACGCGGTTGGTATGATTGTACACAACATGGTGTACTCGATGACTCAGTCGGAGTACGAAGACAACCGAGCGATGCTGCGTGACGTGTGCTCGGCCATCGGCTTCGAAGCCTTCTTCATCTACTTCGAAGAGAATTGTCACTCGTGCACGGACATGTGGGTCATGTACACATGATTGCGCCTGGCCTACCTGCGCGTGCACACGAACAACCACCTCGAAAGCTTCTTCGGACATCTGAAGAGGACGGTGAAGCCCACGATGGGGATGACAGAGACCATGGAAGCTCTCATCGACGATGATCGCCAACGAGCCCACAGTACACACACATGAAGACCAAGGTCGGGCGCTACTTCCACACCAACTACAAGAGAAGTTGGCAGCTGGGCCCGGTGGTGGTGACGACAGATGTGATGAGCGCGGTGATGACGGTGATGAGCTAGGTGGTGGTGATGAGCGCGGTGGCGGCGATGAGCGCGGTGGCGGTGATGAGCGTGGTGCCGGTGGCAGTGTGGATACGGCCGATTGGTCCGACGTCAAGCCAGCTGCGTGGGGCCGTCCCAGCTGTCCCAGGCCCACAGCCTGTACTCGGAAGCAATCGGCAATGTCCACATTGTCCGGCCTGCGCTTGCGCCAGTGACGGACTAACTGATTATCATGTCTCAGCCAAGTGAAGTCCAAGCAATCCAAGACGAAGCCAAGTCCGACTCCGACTTCGAGCAGCCTGTGCGCTTGTCGACACGAGTCGTCATGAACCCGTGTGCAGCGACGACAGGAAGACCGCGACTCAACCGAGCGAAAGAAGGTAACCGCGCGCGCGACAGCCGCATCGTCTTCAGCGCAGCCCACGACCTCTGACGCTCTACAGGCGAGGCGACGTTCATCGGGCTTACCGACTCTCTGGGGGCGAGAAGCCACACCTGGAAGATCTGGCCAACCGTCTCGACTGTGTCGCCGTCAATCACGAAGACGCACCTCGAAAGCAACCCAAGTTTCTCAAGTTGAAGAAGCCGGTCCAGAACGTGACCGCCTTATACCTGCTGCCCGTTTCTCTCCTCGAAAAATGCTTCGCGGTGCTACCGCTCGCGAACAAGCCTGATGACGCGATCTCGATCGCCTCGCAGTCCCAAGGTTCGCAGGATGGGGACCGTATGGTCTCCCATGATGGGCCGGATATGGGCGCGACAAGCGACAACATGCTAGTTGAATGCGTGGAGATCAAGAGGATCGGCCTTTTCTCGCGCGCACAAGTCCAGGCAATGGGTTACCTCCTGAGCCTCAAGGTCGACTGCGCGCGCGGTGGTGCTCAGCTAATGTGGCTTCAAGACAAGGTTCCACAGGCGCTGTTTGAACTCAAGCCCGACGAGATCGCGGACGAGATCGCTTCCAAGTGCCCGTACGCAATCGTGGAAGGACTCCAGGGCGACTTCGAGTACAGCTGTCTTCATCGCCTTGCGCCAAGTGAGTTCTTGAGCGACGACACGATTGCTGCAGTGTGCAAGCAAGCGTGCGAGAACTTCCCGCACGCGAGATACATGGGCATTCTCACGCGCGTACCCAAACGTCCCCGTACGAAGAAGCTGCACCTCGAGGACGACGTGAAGGCGCGCCATATCTGCGGATGCACGCAATGGATGTTGTCCTGCTGATTTTGAAACAACTGCTTGTATGCGTCCATGCTGCATATTAATATTCATAACAAGGTCAGCAAGCTTGTAAGCGAAGTGATCTGGTGACATTCTTGATCGGTTCAACGTTGGTGGGGTCATCTCAATCTACCAACACATTTGGTCGACTTTCATCGGATCGTCATCCGCGTGGATGTAGCCGAGCTGCGAGGTGTCGGATACCCGTAGCTCCATTTTGCGATTTCGTCTGTATTGTCCTGCTCAACGACAGCATGAAACAACTCCCGGCGTTCAAAAGCAGCAATCGCTTCTGCCTCTCGAAGAGCGAGAACGCAACTCACGATCTGCCTTGGTTGATCTCATGTTCACTCAACGGTAGAAGCGGCGGCGGCCAATGCGGCAGGGTTCCTAAAATGTAATTTTTTATATGATATATATTTTTGCACCAAAAATAGTTTATTTTCCGACCCTGTGATGGCGGCCCCAATTATTTTTCACGCTCTCTCCCACAAAATTACCCCAGGGTGGTAGGTCCGATCTGGTGTTTGTTTGAGCGCGGACCGGGCTAACCGTGTCGCGGGCCCTACTGCGGTTAGTGTGCGGACACGGACTGAACGTGCATCAGCTCCAATCGCAACAAAACTCCGGGATGAACGCTCTCATCCCTACCCTTTCGCTGTCGATGGATCGCCAGACCTCCCGAGCGATGGAGAAAGCCAAGAAGCCCCCACCAGCCGCAGCTGCGCCTCCCCCCAGTCGTCCAGCAAGTCCAGGAAGGCGCGAACCAAGACGATCGCACCGAATTCCAAGACGGACCCGTTCACGCCGTGCCAAGTCGCTATGTTCCACTTCCAGGTCGTCTTAGACGAGGACGGAGACCCAACTACGCCGTATATCTGCCGCTGCAACTCCCCCAAACTGGAGCCCAAGACGGGGTACACGAACCTCATGCAGCACGTGTTCATGTGGCACGCTAATTTCGTCTCGGAGATGACCAAGTCGTGCAAGGAGGCGGGGACGCTCGTTGGTTTCATCGACGAGAAGACCCACGAGATCTTCTCTTGGGTCGGCATGGCACTCAAAGCCACTTGCCCCTCTCTTTCTCCATGCCGCAGTCGGCCGAAGATTACGTGTCAATTGGCAGCCTGTCGGCCGACACGTTTGGCTGAGGTGGAAACTGTCATCGCTGATATTCTACTAAAGTCGTTTGGAATCGTTTTCGACGGGGGGTGGACGTACTGCTCCGAGCACTATGTGGCAGTCGTTGCGTCTTTCCGACATGACCACAGGGTCCAGAACGTTCTACTCGCCATGACGCCGCTGGTCGACAGCAACGTCGACGGCCTCACGGCTGGCAGCCACCTCAAGTATCTCGACACCATCCTCTATCTCTTCGAGCGCGGGACCGAGAACGTCGCCTACCTCGTAGGCGACAAGTGCTCGGTTAACATCGCACTGTCCAAGCGACTCGGAGTTGCCTTCGTGGGGTGCGCAAACCACCAATTGAATATGGGTGTCAAAGGGTTGCTGGAAGACCACGAACAGCAGCTCGACAAGGTTCAAGCCGCCATGTGCAAGATCAAAAACTCGCTGATCATCGCTGCGAAACTACGGTGAGTTTTCCTTGCTGAGTTGTGATTTTCTCCTCCGATTTCCAATATTTTGCTCGACTATTTTTTATGAAATGATCAGTCGGTTGACCGAGTAACAGCGAGCGGTGCGCCAAGCAACGCGCTGGTCATCAATGTTCTGCATGATTCACCAGTACTTCCATCGCAAAGAGGATTTTGACAAGCTTGCCGACTTTGAGGTGACGGAGCTAACGCCCACCTAACGCGAAGAGAAGCAACTCCAGAGTGTTCTTTCCCAGCTCAAAATGTTCGAGTCAACCTCGAAGAAAATCCAGTCGAGCGACAACATCACCCTTCCTGATGTGCGCAATCTCTTTGACGCGCTCATCAAGAAGAAGCCGCGTGTGCGCTGGTACCTCGGCAAGAACACCGACATCGTGAAGCACAAGACGTTCGAGGACGCTTGTGTCGAAGTGCTTCTCGGCGATAAGCGCGGCCTCTCTCCTGAAGTGAAGGCCATGCTCGAGCCGCTCGTTGTCGGTGCGTCCCCCGCCAACGAAGAAAGGGACAGTCGCGACGCCTTCGGGGCCGAGGTCTTGAAGGAGGGGTGCCGTGAGCGCGAGGCTTCAACGCGCTACCTCGAGCACGTTGCCCACATCGCTCCATCCTCTAACATCGTTGAACGCTTTCTTAAGTCAGGCTAAGGGGGTCATTAGTCTCTACCGCCACGCGTTGACCCGAAACACCAATCGCTACAGATACCCTTGTCCCACAATCCCACAGCTACACAATACAATTACTCACTGGGCCACCTAAACACCTAAACACCAACCCGATGTCCACTCCCCATTGCGTGCATTATAACGCATTGTTCTATCCATCGTGTTAGCATCAATCAACTCGACGTCTCATCAGCGAACCGACAACGTCCTTTCCCTCTGAGCTTTGAACAAGTCTAGATTCAGCACATCCTGTTGCAGTGCGAAAGCAGGTGGACATCCGCATCTATCTGCACGTGCAAGCCCGTCATTTACGTCGCCACCGTCCGCTTGGTGCGGACCAGCCGATGACATCGATGACATCGATGACATTTATCGTAGTTCGTTTCGAGCAAGAACGATCTCTCCCTCATATCTTATATATATTTTATCGTCGTCGTCCAAGTCGCTCCAACGTCGAACTACGATACGGACGATGATCCTCGCGGTCGTGTTGCAACTTAGGTCTGCAGTAAGTTGAAGCGGCAATGCTTCAGTTTGTATTCGGATTGAACCGTATTGGAGCAAGGCACGCAGGTAGTGTCAGGCTTTGGCGAGTCGGAGTGCAATGGACGGAAGCTGTTCTCTGGGGATATGTTGGACAGCGGGGCAATGTCGGCCACGGGTGCCGGCGAGGCAATGGAGGGCGAGGATCGGGCGGCCAAACCGG
>JAADXJ010000414.1:0-22659 GCA_023337735.1 Pythium biforme
CCGCCACGACACGGACGTAGACCTGGGCATCGACGCCAACGGACTCGCGTACTTGCAGCAGAACAAAGTGGAGTTACCGGAAGGGTACGTGCTCAACGTGTGGAACAGTCAGCTGTTCCCGGGCTCAACGCGCGACGACAAGCTGCCCGTGCGCATCACGCACACAGCGACAGCGCTGTACGCCGACGTTTTTGCGTTCCTCGAGTGGCAAGGCGAAGCCACGCCGTGGGGAGAAGCCGCCGTGGGACCTTTGCCCTCGGTGTGCTTTAAAGGGTGCAAGGCGTGTCCGTTCGTGGGCGAGTACCGACAGTTTACAGTCCCCCGTACGTGGGTCTTTCCGCTCGTGGACTGCGCGATGGAAGGTCGCACGTTCAAGTGTCCGCGCGAGTCGGCCAAGTACCTCGAGCACATGTACGGCAAGAACTACATGACGCCTTCGTGAACGACAGGACCATATACATAACCTGAATGAGCGACCACGTGCGGGATCCTGATGACACCCATCGAATCACGATTCAGCTACGGCACCAATATGAGGCTGCCCCCGCATGACACCGTGAAGCTCGTTCGAGGTTGGAGTCGACCCCACACGCTCTTTCCCTCAAGGTACGAAAGCACCACCGACTCGATATACTACAGTACATGCAGCTGCCGATCACGAGCCGATACTCTCGCTTCCTTCGACGCGGGGTTGAGGTGCGCAGTCGGTGACAGCGTCCCACATTCCAGGCGCTCTACAGTAGTGTCACATTCCAGGTGCTCTGAGGCCCCAGGCTGCGAGGCATAGACATGAGTGACCCTGGCCACTCATACTGATACCTCGGTGCACATGACCAGGTCTCTTCCTCTCTTGAGATTGAGTCTGTCGAATGTACCGCGAGCCAAAACGTATGTCGCTGTTGGGGTTCAATGCCGCATAGTCAAAGGTCTCGTTGATCCAGCGCAGCAGTGCGCTTTGCTGTTGTTCTGTGCCGTTGGCGCTGACCACGTCCGAGTTGGAACAGTTGTGATATGGACGCACACGATCGTAGAAGAACGTCGTTCCGGTGGGTTTGTAGCCAGGTGAGCACATTGGGGTCTTTCACGGGAACAACGTCGGTGTCCAGCAAAATGATTTCCCGTACATCCGTGTCCGTGTGGAGAGTAGGGAGTCGGGAGCGGCTTGACCCACCGGCTCTGAAACCTCTGCGCGAGCCTGTGTTCTAGGCGACGTACTCACTGTCGACATTTCCAACGGCGTGCCGTTCCGTAGCAGCAACTCTCTTGACGCTTGTGCGAGCTTGTCCAGGAACCAGTGGTACACTTGGATTGATTCATCGTTGCCCAGGCCCCGCAGCTCCTTGATCCGTGAGAGACCGAGCGGCACGATGTCGTCTTTGAGCGAGATGATCCGCCCACAACACGGGGTCCGTCGGGTGCTTCAAGTGCAGCGTATTTGGTAGTCGCTCAGCCATGCAAGCGATCAGTTCGTGTTGTCGAGGCCGTCGAAACCACCTCGGGTGTTGTGGAGGCATGGAGATCCAAATGGGTCCCGGTCACTCCGGACTCGATGCAAAGTACAAGAGAACCCGTCAACCCAAATCTCCTCCGTCACACCCACACAAACCGCTGGAAAAACAAGTCAGGGGGCCCTCTTGTTGTCAAGATTATTCGCTACGCCTCACGTCCGAGAGAACTAGCCATCGTTCTCAATCAGTAGCCCTCAGTTAGGCGCGCAGCATGCGCGTGGGCGCCATCTTGGTGCCGGGCGCCAGGACTTCCAGGAAGCGCCCACAGGCCGCCGTCTGCTCGCGCGTGAGCCCCTTGTTCTCCTGGCACCGCCGCACCGCCGCAAGGCGACCGCGCTCCTCGAGCGTGCGGTGCGTGTCGGCGATCTCCTGGACGATCTCGTCCGAGTGCTGGTGGACGTCTTCTTCTTCGTCGCCACTGAGGCGGCGCTTGAGCGCTTCCTGCGCGGGCAGGTTCCCGAGCACGCGCACGTGCGAGTAGTAGAGATCGTACGTGTCGTAGTAGATGCTGTTGCCCGTGACGGCAAAGTGGTCGCAAAAGTTCTTGGTCGGGTACTGGTTCCACACACCGCGCGTCGACGCCGACGAGAAGGCCACGACCTTGCCCGTGCCGTCGCTGAGCTGCGACGGCACGTTGACCTGGCCGTCGTTGGCCTGCCAGCTCTCTGGAAAGCCGGCGTCGACGGTCGTGCGGCTACCCATGTACGTGCCACAGGGCTGCAACGGGATGAGCATGGTCAGCGGGTTGGGCATCTGCACTTTCTTAAACGACAGGTTGATGAAGCTGAACGTGTCCTGCGACGAGATGCTGTAGTAGTAGATGTTGGGGAGCGTCTTGACCCAGGTGTTGATGGCCTTGGCGCCGGCCGTCGTGAGGTCGGTGCGCGAGTTGTCCTTGTTCGTGGCCGCGAAGAACGGACTCGTTAAGATGCGGTGCACGTACGAGCCGATGAGCTCGCCGCTGCTGCGCGGCGTGACGGTCCACTGGTCGAGCTTGGCATCGAAGAGGCCCAGCGAACCGACGCCAAACCACGAGATCAAGGCCATCTCGATCTTGTTCAGCATGGTCGACATGCCGTCCGCGAGCGTCGTGCCCTGGTTGGGCGCCGAGACCGTCGTGACCGAGTGGACCCAGTCCTTCCCACCGGCAAAGAGCGCATGCGACTTGGGATCCTCGGCGATCGGCGCGCCCGACGTGCCTTGGTTCAGCAGCTGCGCGAGCATACGAATGGTCTGGCCGCCCATGCTGTGGCCCACCAAGTGGACCTTCTGGAGCTTGCCATTGACGACGGTCCCCCACTGTGGGAAGAGACCCGGGAACGTGCGTCCGTAGCGCGCGTGGCTGTGCTTGGCCGCGTGGTTGGCGCCGTAGTCGACGCGGCCGCCCTTGATCTGCGCGTAGAGCTCACAGGCGCGGTCCCAGTTGCTCGAGAACGGGCCGATCTCGGCGGTCATGACGTTCTTGAGCCCGTCCTCGACGAGGCGGCCCTGGTAGTCGTTGTTGTTGCCGCCCCAGTACTTGAAACCGAGCAGCTCGCTGCGACCCCAGCCGCCAAAGCCGTGGACCAACACGATTGGGTAGTCGTTCGCAGCGACCGCGACGTGGCTCAGCAGCGCCAACGCCGTGACAACAAGCGCGAAACCGAAACGGGGCATCGTGGAAGCGGACGAGTACAGTCGATCGGAGGAGACTGTGGTGGGGTACGCGTGGGGTGGCGCGTGTTGAGAGGAAATTGGAGAATGAGAATGCGAGTGAGACTGGGCTGGAAGCCCCTTCGGTGAGGAGTCCGCCGAGGACCCCCCACCGAGCGTGGCGTCTCCGTGGCGAAGGACAGAAGCGACGGCGATCGAGCCTCGCGTGGCAATCCCCACCGCAATAGAGCTTGCCCGGGGGAAGCTGTCCTGTTCAGTCCTCTACACTGTACCTGTCCACTGGGACTGGGACCATCCTGCTGGGTGTCGAGGACAGGGTCAGTATGGTACAGCGCTCAGTCAGCCTGTGGCCTGTCGAGTCGACAGGCCACGGGATCAACGGTCACGGTGGCGTACTTGAAGCCAGCGTGAGCGATGGGACGTGAAATACCGTGGGCTGAACAGCAAACACCTCGACAAGTCTCACCTTGAGGAGACCATGAGGATGACTGACTCAGTCATCCTCACGATGACCGGATGGTGCGGATCAGCAAGCAAATCTGATGCAGCGTGAGTCACGATGAGTTTCACCGGACAAAGCACGTGCGCGGACGCCATGCTGAGAGTCTTGAGATCTTGAGACTGACGAGGTCAACGCCATCGAACTTCGATGGCGGATGATCGAAGTCGTTTCCCGTGCAGTTATCGCGTCGTTCGCGGTGCAATCGAACGGTATCGTACTACAGTACGTACTGTCCAGGCTGGACAGTCCTCCGGAGGAGTCGCATCGCCGAGAGGATACGTACGCCTCCGCACTTGGGCTGACCAAGTTCCCGTGAAGCAGGCACGGGAAAGGGCGCGCGATCTGCAGGAGCGGGAATCAGCTTCGCTCTGATTCCCGAGTCTCGGGAGTCGATCAAAGTTGATCTGGTTGAAGGGCATAGAGCCGTGACGCCCTTTTTCATATGAGGAGCATGATAGCCTATGGAAGGTAATACGTATCCACAGTAGAACTGCAGAGATGTTTTGCCTTGAGTTGAAGTTCATCATATATATCCTTTATCAGAGGTAATTGGTTCTAAATGGAGCGCTGAAGTGAACGGATATTCTATACGCGGGAAAGATGAGTGACACCGAAGACCATACTGTACCACACGCTTCCCTTCCTTCGCCGGGCAATCACCCACGCCACCTATCACACTCGAAGCTGAATGGAGTGGGGTACTGAAGGAGGAGAGGCAGGTCTCTCTGTCCAATAGACCTCCCTGTCGTACAGCGGACGAGGAACCGAAGCTGTCTGTGGTTCAACCACTGGTTGAGCCGTCGCCCACCTATAATAGTGACCCTGTGCCAGCCTGCGACAAAGAAGAGGGCCGTAGCTGGAAAAGCAGTGCGTCGGCAACGCCTCGCCCACAGGAACGCCACTGCTCATGATGCCTCGCGACCAACGAGGAGAGGACGGCCGCGTCCCTTCTGTTGGTTTCAACACTAGGGTGGTGTTTTCGGTGAATCGTCTAATCTTATTTATAGAAAATAAGATTAGACGATTCACCGAAAAAACCACCCTGAACCGGTACTGTCCTGACTGAACGAGTACGCGTATGATCGGTATGATACCGGTACACCATCGATGTAAGTTTCGCGACAATCCCAGATAAATTACCGATCAAAGTTGAAGCGCGCCCCACCGCACACAAGCCCGCGCCATGGACGCAAGGGCCCGAGCGCAGGCCGCGCTTGTGCGCCAGTACGAGCTGCTTCTCACGGCGCGGCACCGATTCCTCCTGGCGGAGGCTGTCTCCTCTCTCCATGCCGTCGCGCGTGCGCTGCAACGCGCAGCGCAACAGCTTCGGCGTGCCCAGCTCGACGCGCGTTCCGCGCGCGTGGCCCCCGCCGAACGCACGTTCCGCCGCGCCGTCGAGCGTGCGCGCTCACAGCTGCAGCAGCTCGCAGCGTCTCAGCCCGTGTTTCTAGGCGACACCGAGCTGCTTGAGTGTGTGGGCGCGCTGCGCGAGTGGACACGCGACGCGCGCGCCGAGTTCACGGCGGTCGAAGCGGTGAACGTGCGCGAGAGGCAACTTGTCACGGCGCTCAGCGACAGCGTCGTAGGCGCGCTGGAGCGCGAGCTGGTGGCGCTGGAACACGCGGTTGCAACGGCGCTGCCGGTTGCGAGGGCGCTGCGCAAGAAGCGAGACGTACGACACACGCATGACGAGTGGGGCGGTGCCAGGACGATGCTAACGAATACGTGTGCACCTGTAAACTAGCATTTGGCCGCGTTGGTGGACGCGTCGCTCACGGTCGTCGAGGGTACGAGCGCAGCGCGCACGGCATACTACGAAGAAAAGAAGGCACAGCTGTTGGCTCGTTTCGAGGAGGCGGTCCAAGGTTTAATAACGCGCGTCTCCCTATCTATCTGGTCTGGGGGACAGTGCTGAGACAAATTGGTGGTGCGAGCGTAGATCCGTCTCTACGCGAGATGAAGCAAGCCGAGTTCGAGGTCCAGCTCGTTGAGAAAGCGATCCAAGTGCTGCTGGCGCCGCACACGGACATCTCTCGGCCCATCACGGCTGCGTACGTGTTGGGCGCAGGTTGATGGGCGACTGCCTGGCACTCATGATAGATGATGTGGGGATGTATGGCAGAAACGCACGCGTGGTCGAAGATGGTACGTTTGATAGAAACGACTGTGAAGAGATCAGCCGCGCCGTTCATATCGTGTTCAAGCTCAACGACTCGTCCGCTGACTTGGGAAGGTAAGAGAGTCTGGTGGGAGAAATCCAGAGAGACACACACTCACAGATCGATCGTTTCTGTGCGGAGAAGTGACAATCCGTGGTGTTGACATTAGCGTGTTGGAGGACACCGGTGTTTTCCTCCGCCGCGTTCAACTGTTTGAAAAGGCAGCGAGCAAGGTGAGTGAAACAGCAAAAAGCGCCAACGACCGTCAGCAACAAACTCAGTGGACGATATCTCGTGCAGGATGCGTTTGTTGTTTTCTCCAGTGCCCTAAAACTCAACTTTAACGACTCCCTTGACGAGGAACTCTTTCTCGCGTACGTCGCCGACTGGCGCGGAAAGAGGCAGAATCGGGAGGCAAGTTGTGTACTGTACGCAATTGACCCCATCTCAAAGACTCCGGTCCCTCGCTCAACAGACATGTGTACCTGCAGGAGTTGCTGGCGTCCAAGGGATATCAGGAAGCGTCTCAGCGGATCGCTACGCTAAAGGAAGATATCGTGCGCATGCAGGCGAACATTCAAGCCAGGTGAGTGTTTGAACAAGTCACGTACTATGTAGTATCTCGGAGAGCTGTTCGCTCACGGCATGTCGTGGATTTGCTTGCAGCCGGAAGCAAGTCGTGCTCGATGCATCGTCCAAGGCTACACTCCTCACACAGGTGAAATAGCGATTCTCATGTTGGTTCGATTCCGTTCCGTCGTGGCTGACGTGTTTGCTTGTTGTGAATCACAGATCACGAGTGTCTTTCACGAGGCCGGAGGCGATACCGCTCAGGTTATTCAGATCATTGAGTAGCACATTTATCTATGCATAATTCTGGCAGTGCGCGTGAAAGCTTCACGGATCCCGCCCAACGTCTCGATAGCAGTCATTCGTGGTTACACTGCGACGTAGGTTGTCGGGAACGCGACCTTGGGCTGCGTGGCGAGACACGACTGGTCAATTTTCGTCACATCACCGTCGTTCATCACGAACTGCTTCACAATAGCGTTGTGGCACGGCATCTTCAGGGACTCACGCGTTGCCTCGCCGCGGCAGTGGCCGCCGTACTTGAAGGTTAGAGACAACTTGCCGCGTCCGCCTTCGAGCTTCTTCAGCAAAATGTCGGCATGCTCTGCCGGCGTATCAAAGTCCAAACCTCCGGTCAGGATCAACGCGCTGGCGCTGTCGGCAAGCTTGAGCGGTGCGTCTTGGTACTTGTCGGCCGCGTACGCAAACGCCGGGGCGTTGCCGATCAACGCTTTGAGCGCAGTGCAGATTTCGTCATTGCTGCCAGTTGAGCGGCAGTACGCACCAGCAAGCCCATACGCGATCAGCTGGGTCTTGGCGAAGTCGACCGTGTCGGCCAGGAGTGGCGATGGTTTGCTCAAGGGGTTGGCGTTGTAAAGCGTCTTGAGTTCGGTGATCGACGGTGCCGGGCCGAAGAGCTCGGAGCCGACAATCAAGTCGAACAGCAACGCGTTCGAACCCCGCAAGTTGTCGACCACGCGAACCTGGTCGGAAGTTTGCAGGCGACGCTCCACAAGCATGCGGCGGCGAGTGGTCGCGTTCGTTGCGTTCGTCGATCCGACTTCGCTGGCGCTGGGCTGCGCGTAGAGCGGGTCCAAAATAGGGCCAACGAGATCAAGATCCTCTTGGGTGCACGTTCGCATCTTGGCGAGCACGAGCGGTACATAGACGAGGCCAACGAGCGGCCTAGTCGCCATGATTTCGCCCAGGAAGCTGCGTAGACCGTCGGAAGGTTTGAGAAAGATGGTCCGCAGCAAAAACTGCGAGCACAAGTTGGTCGCGACCTCAGCGTCCAGCTTCTTGTACAGCGCGAGCACTTCGTCCACGACGGTCGCACGGCTCTTAAACTTGAGCGGACACTGCGCGTCGTCGAAGCATGCCTCCAGTAAGCGACGAGCCGGTCCCAGCAGCAGTTCATCGGCACGAGCCCTCTGCGTTTGGACCTTGTCTTTCTTGGTCGTCAGCGCGGCCACGCCTTCGAAGATGTAGCCACGCACAGGCGTCGGCGAAAGATGAACAAGGCGCTGGACGAGCACGGTGCCGTAGCTGAAGCCCTGGACGTACACGTCACTGTTCGACTGGAGCCCTTCGATGGTTTTCTGGAGATCCAAGGCTGCGCTCGAGATCGAAAATGCCGCTGCCTTGTTCTTGTAGCGAAAGTTGAGATCGCGCAGACAGGCCGCCATCTCGGCCGCCGAGATGTACGTGGACGAGTTGCTCCCGTCCGTGTCGACTTGCGCGGCCTCGCACCGCAAGAAATGGCTGCGGCCCGTGCCGCGGTGGTCCATCGTGTAGAGGCTGACGGTACCGTTGAACTGCTTGTAGGCCGCGTACATGGGCGCTTCGACTGCTCATAACAATGTCAACACGGTCAGGCAATCGGGCAACGACGAATCGTTCCGAAGAGATCAAGGTGCAAGTGTTGAACGTACGCTCCGTCGATGGCAGGGCCGGCCCGCCCTGGATGAACCACAGCGCCTTGGGCTTCTTGCCGCCTTGTTGCTGGACCGGCGACTCGTTTGCAGCGAGACGCCTGACAAACACTTGGATCGTCTCGCCGGCTTCACCATTGCAGAGACCGTCGTGGCACAAAGGCATGGGCACCTGCGCGCACTCGAACGGCGGCTTGTCGCCCACGGCGAAGCTCGCCTCCGGGATGTCACCAAGACCGTCGCCGGCGCGGGGCTTGGTCGTCGGCCCGCACGGGTACCAGCCATTGATGACCAGTGCCGAGACGCTGGCCATCCGTGTCGCCGTCAGGGCCACGGCAAGCAACACAGACGATCGCATTGCGTGGACGTCGGTGGGTGTTGAAATTTGAGTGTTGGCTGAGAAGGAGAAAGTTGGAGAATGAACGACTCGGGACGCGCTTACATGAGTCCGGATGACTCACTCCAGCAGCAGCGTGGATGTACGTGCTACTTAGAACGGTTGGGCGTAGAGAACGGCGTCCAGAGGGAGGACGAACACACTGTACCGTACGGTCGAGTCACACGCTCGTGTGCCGATCGTTCGTGCACACGCACCCAGCGCGAACCCAGGCGACTGTCTCTGGACTGGCTGCGGATGCTCTTGTTGACCTCCAGCGAAGAGAAAGAGACGAGGAAAAGGCGACACCGTCGCACGGTTCGTGAACGTGCTCGCCTCCGATGCGCTGTCCCAAACTCCAATGTGCCTCGAGGATGGGGGTCGATGGCTTCACCGGATTCCGCAATATTCTGGTCGTCCACTTCGTCGCACTGACCTCCTTTAATCCGCGATCGAGCGCGCTCGGTCTTTGTGTGGCGGCCTGCAACTCAGAAACCCCGGCGCCAGGGTCTCACTTGTCATTCCCACACTGCTATAACACAGTATACAGGAGACAAGAGATGGACGTCGGATTCCCACGGAAACAGTGGAGATGTTCCCGTCAGTTGGGTACACATGCCGGCGATGGATACCAATCGGTCGCGCATCTCTTTCCCAAATGCTCGGCACCAACACTTCGCCGCCTCGCCGTACTGGATCTCCACTAGGACGGTGGAGTGGCTCGAAAACGCTATGGGGGAGTGACCCTCGTACCGTGGTCCAGGAATGCGATCTTCGGGAGCGGCACGCCATCTCCATCTATTCGAAGCCCGCTTTTTCTGGTGGACAACCTTCTCAGCGATCGAGTCGCAGGAGGACATCGGCGTGGCCTCGATGATGGCCCCCACGGTGCCACGGGCGCCGTAGTTGAGCACCACCAACGCCCTTCGGCTGTTTGCCACCTAGTGTTTCCACAGCTGCGCAGCATTCGTATCTGCCTCGGCGATCGCCATCGACGGCGTCGTCTCGACCTCGCGGACAGGAGCAAAGGCCGCAAAGTCCAACGAGTCGTCGGGGTTGGTCGCTTCGATCAGCGCGAGTCCGTCGACTCGAAACGACCGAATGCGGCTAGGACGTGATCACAAGACCGACTTCTGTGAACATCCATCATCATGATACAACGATCTTATCGCGTCGTGACGACGGCACGCACCTCTTTCCGCGGTGAAAGCTTCGCGCTTCAAACGGGTTTCCGTCGCGTCGCTCCTGCTGGTGGTCTGCTCCAGGCGCAGGCCGTATCTGAATGCGTTTGGACACTTGGCTCGACCACGACGTCGGCAAGTACTCGGGCGTGTCCCACGCGCCTCTCACTATACCGTCACACGATCACATCAGAGGGAGAATCCACGTTCTTCCGCTGCTCCCCACTTGGCGTACCATTGGACGGCGTGAGCTTGGATGCAAACACGATCGGCGAGTGGTGGCGAATGAACTGCTTGAGGACCAGGAACGCTTGATCGGCCAGTGCTAGTCCGCTGCCCGCGCTTTTCGCCACCATCTACACCAGACAAACCGATATACAAACACGATTGGGGGTGAGGACCAAACCCCCACGACTCTCGACGTGGCTCTTGCACTCGCAACTCCGACTCACTTTGTCGATCGCGTGGAACGAGCCGACGCTGTGGATCACGATCAAACACGCTACCACATACACGCAAGCGCGCTGTTAGACACACGTCCAACTCGCAGACACTAGCCCCACACACACACAATGGAAAACGCACGGCCGGGCGGCGCCTCGAGCAGGTCAAAGTGGAGCTTGTTGATGGTCGCGAGCCACTGGAACGAATCGCGGCAGTGGAATACGACCACACGCGCTAGTAGCCGACGCGCCAGTGTCTGTCGTGTTCGACCAGCAGCGTTAGATCCCATCCCAGGCGAGAGAGAGAGACCAAAGAGCGTTCGAACCTGTCGCGTGGCGCTGTCTGCGACGTGCGCCGTCAACGTGTCGCTCACCATGCGCAGCAGCAGCGGCGCCGCGAGCTCGCACTCGTGGTCAAACACAAAGACCTTGTCGCTGTCGTTGTCCAGTCGGTCGCTGTTGCTATCGAGGAGGTCGCGTGTGAGAAAGGCCGCGACCACGTGGAGAAGCACGAGCGCCACAGGCGACGCCGCGTCGCCCGAAAGTTCGACGACGTGGCGCGGCTGGAAACCGTCGCTTTCGGCGGCGCAACGCGTGGGTGGGGTGGCAGAGACAGGCGCGTCCACGAACTGTAGACGCGTGAGGAAGCCGCGCGTCGGGCGCCGCGCAAAGAGGTCGAGCGCCGTCTCGTCGGCTGCCCACAGCATCTTCGTCAACTCCGTATCCAAGAGTGCCTGGGACGGCTCGAACTGACTTCATGGTAGTCACGCATGAAGTCACTCAAGTGAATGTTGACAGTCCACCTGTTGTGGATGTCACTATCGTGTGTGGTGGCGCCATCCTGCCACCGAAAGATGACGCTCCAGCTCGCGGTCGCGCTCGCGCACGTCGCCGTGGGCGCCAACGCCGCGTCCAACGCGCTCAGCGGCAACCGCGCGGAGCTCGACGCTTTCGACGCGTCTAACGCGCCGTGCGCGGCCTTTGCCGCGAAAAACGGCGTCGCGCTCGTCGCCCGGGACGCGTCGTCCGCTGCGGCTTCGGCGCTGCTCCGGATCGACTGCGTCTTGCAACACCGCGGGGCGACGCGCGAGGCCACGCGCATCACGAGCGTCTATCTCCATGCGCCTGCCTCCCACAACGGGTCTACCGCGCCGCGCGTACTGGCCGGCGACTCGGAAGGCAACGTGCTACTGTGGACGCGGTCCCACGAGACCCAGTGGCGGCGGGAGGTGTTGGTGGGGGCTGACGGTGAGAAGATCGCCGGCTGCGACGCCGTGTCGGCCGTCACGGCCGTGTGCACGCGGCGCCGCTGGCTGTACATTGCAGCGTTCTCGAGCGGCCACGTCGCCGTCTGGCAGCGGCTCCACAACCAGGACGAGGACGCCAGTCTCCAGTGTCTCCCGGTCCAGCCCTTTGGCGTGCGCATGATCATGGAGACGCTCGCGGCTACGACGTGGACGACGCACCCACAAGATGAAGAAGAAGAAGAAGATGTGCTGTTGGCAGCCGGCGGCGTGGACAGCAAGGTCCATCTCTTTGAGATTTCAAGCCAAAGCCCATCGCTCTCGCCGCTGTTCGCGCTCGAAGGCCACCGTGGCTGGATCCGTTCGGTGGACTTTGAGAAGCGCACCGGCAGGGACCCGTCGTCATTGTTGCTGGCGTCGGCGTCGCAGGACCACCGCGTACGTCTCTGGAAGGTCAGCGCGTCGTCGCTGGCGGGCGCACGCGACCCGACGGCCTCCGCCTCGAGCGCAGGCTTCCAGGCCATCGGCGCCACGGCGCTGTACACCGTGAGTTTTGACTCGCTGCTGATCGCCCACGAGGACTGGGTCACGTCGCTCGCGTGGACAATCCTGCCGGGAGATGCCACGGAAGACCGCCAGCCGGCGCTCGTGTCAACGTCCATGGACAACACCGTGATTATCTGGAAGAAGAACGACCGCATTGGTGCCTCGGGCGCGTGGGCCGCAACGCTGCGCGTCGGTGAGCACGGTGGCAACGGCGTGCTCTCGAGTGTGGTGCTACCGACCCAGGACGCGCGGGTGGATCTGCTGGCCCTGAGTCTGTCGGGTCAGCTCGAGCGCTGGCGGCAGCAGCCGGCGCCGTCCAAGACGTTTCTGCCGGCACCGTCGCTCACGGGCCACACTGCGGCCGTCAGCGATCTCTCGTGGTCGCCAACCGGCGACTATGTACTCTCGCTCTCGCTCGACCAGACCACGCGCGTACTCGCGCCGTGGCGCGCCAACGGCTCGTGGCACGAGATCTCCCGGGCACAGGTCCACGGGTACGACATCAACTGTGGCGCGTTCATTCAAGGCACAACCCAAAACGACCGATTTGTGTGTGGCGCCGACGAGAAGATCCTGCGCGTGTTTGAAGCGCCCGATGATATCCAGACGCTCGTGAACGCGATGAACGACCAAGTTCCAGGCGACCAAGCACGACAGGACGAGACGACAAACGCCACACGTATCGAGCACGCGTACTTGCCCGAGCTGAGCCTGACCAACAAGTCAACCGACAAGAAGAAGAGCGAGAGCGAGTTGACCCAGCAGCTTGGTGCGTACGCGACGCTCACCGAGGAGATCCGCCTGCCCGTGGGCGACACGCTCGCAAAGAAGACGCTCTGGCCCGAGCTCCGCAAGCTGTATGGTCATGGCAATGAGCTTTTGTGTGTGGCGTCGAACCACGCCGGCACGCTGCTCGCGTCCGCGTGCAAGTCCCGTGAAGAAAAATTTGCAGCCGTGTGGCTCTGGAATACACACGACTGGAGCGCAGCCCAGCAGACGCCGCTCGAAGGCCACAAGAGCTCGGTCGTGCAGCTCGCGTTCTCGCCCAACGACGAATACCTCTTGTCAGTCTCCAAGGACCGCCAGTTCTGCGTGTTCGCCAAGCGTGAAGACGGCTCGTACGCGCTCAGTGACCGCGTCAAGGCCCACAAGCGCATCATCTGGAGCTGCTCGTGGGCGCCCGACTCGAGCCTGTTCGCGACCGGCGCGCGCGACCAAACGGTTGCGCTGTGGGGTCTGTCAGAAGAAGGGAAGCAGCGCAAGTGGACCCAGCGCGGCGAGTCTGTCACGACCGAAAGCGCTGTCACGGCCGTGGCGTTTGCGCCCTGGGTTCACCGCGACGAAGACTCCGACGAACGCCGGTACTTGCTCGCGGTTGGTCTCGAAAGCGGCGCCATCTTTGTGTATTCAGTCACGTCTACGGTCGGTGTCACTGCTGCGACCGCCGAGTGTTCACTAGTCGCAACTATTCCAAAAGAGGTCACGCCGACCGCGGCGATCTCTCGCCTCGCGTGGTCTCCGTCTCCGTCAAGTGAGCGCGGGCTGCAGCTCGCGAGCGCGAGCGCGGACCACTCGGTGCGGCTCTTTCGCGTGGCGCGTCCACAATAGAGAGCGATGAATCGCCCCCATGTTCTCTCTATTATTTGTACACGACTTTCGACTGCATGTACTTGTTGATCTCCTGCTCGAGGATCTCGGCCTGCTCGGCGTACTGCGACTTGACGTCGTCGAGGTCGTTGCGACACAGCACGTGGATCTGCACCCAGCTCAGCGCGATCGCGGTCGTCGAGCGCTTGGCGCGCTGCAGCAGCGCCATCTCGCCAAAGTAGTCGCCCTTGCGCAGGATGCGGATGATTTTGCGGGTTTCCGACTTGGGGTCCAGCACGCCAACGGAGCCTTTCGAGCCGATGAAGCCCATCCAGTCGCCGACCTCTCCTTTGCGAATGAGCACGTCGTCTTGCATGTAAATGACCGTGCGCAAGTGGAGAATCAGCATCTCGATGACCACGGGGTTGATATGAGTCGCCGACAGGAACGGGATCTGCTTGATCATATCACGGTACAGCTGGAACTTGACTTCGCAGATCAGCGCTGGGGACAATTCGTTGATGAACGCGTCGGCGTCCGGGTCCACGCTATGGGTCTCCTGGTACAGGTTCTCGTAGTAGCCTTGGATCCGGCGCGCGAGCTTCTCGGGAATGCCCAGGAAGCGACACCGCTCGTACGTGTTGATGAGCTTCTTGTTGTACGCGACCTCTTCTTCGTCGAACGACTGGATCAGCACGGCGACGGAACCAAACACCGTGGCTTGGAGCACATTGCCGATGAGCATGAAGATCGCGACCGAGACTTCCTCCGTGGTCGAGTGCATGCTCGGCGGACTCGCGTTGAGACTACCGATGACGAGCGACCAGCAGTGCGCGTACTTTTGGCCGAGCGTCATGTCCAAGTACCCGTCTTCCGTGTTGCGCCAGTCGACCGCGACCCAGTTCCAGTAGCACGAGAGGCAGTGGCTCACGATAAACACGATCCCGAGTAGCTTGATAAACCGAAAGAGACCCGCTTTCCGCGCCGAGTGGAGCCGCCGCGCGAGCTGGCTCATCTTGGCGAGGCGAATCACCTTGGCGATGCCCAAGAACCGGCCCTCCTGCGATTCGACGAGCATTTCGAACGGGAACCAGCTCAAAAAGTCGGGCAGCGCCCACGGACCAAGCAAATAATGCCGCATCGTGCTGCGCGGGCCCGAGATGAGCACGCCGCGCGGCGTCGTGTACGACGACAGCATGTTGATGAGGAAGTCGGTCGCGAAAATCACGTTGCCGAACGTGTTGTACGCGCTGATGCCACGCGGGAAGAAGTGGAAGCCGAGCGAGAGCGGCGTGACCACGATGTCGACGACGATCATGAGGATGACGATCGCGTCCCAGACCATGCGCTGCACCGAGTCGTGGCGGATCGTGAAGCGGTGGAGCGTGGCGTACTCGCTGCGCGCGTCGCGGATCTCTTCTGGTGTGACCACCGACTCGACGCGCGCTCGGAAGAGGTTGCGCGACCACTGGAACGCCCGGCTCACGCGGTTGCCGCGTGCATGGTGGTGCGCCTGCCCGTCGAGCGAGCTGATCGAGAAGCGGCGGCTCGTGACTGGCCCAAAGCCCACGGGCGGCAGCGGCTCCGTGGGGGTCTTCGCCTGGAGCTTTTTCGCAGACGCGGCGTTCGCGACCTCGGAGATGAAGGTCGTGGCGTGGGCCACGGCCATGGACACTGTGAGTTTCGATCCGCCGTTTTTTTGCGGCGGCAACAGCGCGACGGGGTTGGTAGCACTGAGCTTCCGTGAATTGGACCCGTTCGTACTTCGATCCACGAGCGGTGTCGTGTGGACGGCCATCTCACTGACCGTATCCCCCGCGGCGCTCTGTTCGGCCGTCTTTCCGTCTCCATCGTGGTCCGCCGTAACCAGCATGCGCTCAAAGCCCGACCTGGATTTCGACTGAGACGGCGAGAGCGACGAGAGGAACGTCGCAGCGATCGGCAGTGCCGACGACGGACCCAGGCCAGGGGGCCCACGTGTGCTCTGGAGCGCCTTGCCCGACAGCGTTCGAAAGTTTTGCCGAACGGCAGCACCCTACGAAGAGCACGAATGGGTCAGCGTGATCGGTCTACGGTACGATCCAGTGTCTACTTCAACTCACCCGCGCTTCGTAGCGCGCGTCGTCGTCACCCTTGTGGTGCAGAGCCTCCGTGAGCGTGTGGACCATGCGCTGCGTGGCCATCATCTCGTCGTGGAGCTGGTCCATGCGCTGTTCGAGCCGCCGAAAGTGCTCGTTCTTGCTCATGTGCTGGCTCGGCGGGCGGCGATCGTGCTGCGGGCTCCCCGCCCGCCCGTTGGTATTACCATTCGGCTCGGTGGGCTCGGTGACGCGATTTGCGAGGCCCACGAGCTGACTCATCGACTCGACCGCCGACGGCAGCGTCGAGAGCTCGTCGCTGCCGCGCATGCCTTCTTCAGGAGGCAAGCCGACGCGACGAACGTTACCGCGTCGTGTGCATTCGGCGGGACACCGCTTCCACTAGCTTGATTCAGGCGGCGGAACCGTTGAGAAACGAAGGCCAACTGCGTCGCCGTCCCGGTTTCCTGCGACCGTTGCAAGCGGCAGTTTGCGTCGTTTCACAGCCGCTTGATCCGACCTGTCATTTCCACCAATGAGACAGGATGCAACCCGTGACAACCGCCAACGGCACGGTCTCACTTTTGCTTGTCTGTCGGGCCCTTTTCGAACGCTGAATGCGCGGCTGCCTCCAGTTGCTTGGAGGTCCGGCGTGCCTCTTCGTTCGGTTCTGCTTCGCGACCACCTCGCTCCGCCTGGCTGTTTCCGTGGCGAATCATTCTTGGGGTGCGTGGCCGCAACTCGACCACCTGGGAGACGGCATCGGCCTCGTGTGCGACTACAGCAACATGTGCGTGCTTGAGCCGCCGCGCGCTCGCTTGCTTCGTCGATCGTTTCTGTGCGCTGCGCTCCGCGCTGGTCTCACTTTTGGCCCTCCCGGATGCTGAACACGCGCGACTTCATGTACTTGTGGATCTCGTGCTCGAGACTCTCGGCGTCTTCGACGTACTGCTCCTTGACTTCGTCAAGGTCACCACGAGTAAGCACGTGGATTTGTACCCAGGAGAGCGCGACAGCTGTGGTCGTGCGCTTCGTGCGGTGCAGCAAGCCCATCTCGCCAAAGTAGTCGCCCCTGCGTAGGACCCTGAGGATCTTGAGGGCCTTCGAGTTTGGATCCAGTACCCCGACCGAGCCTTTCGAGCCGATAAAACCCATCCAGTCGCCGAATTCGCCTTTGCGGATCAGCATGTCGTCCTGCATGTAGATGATCGTCCGCAGTTTCAAGATCAGCGTCTCGATCAGCACGGGGTTGATATTCGCTGATGAGAAGAACGGGATCTGCCGGACCATGTCACGGTAGAGCTGGAACTTGACCTCGCAGATCAGCGCCGGCGACAGTTCGTTGATGAACGCGTCGGCGTCGGGGTCGACACTTCGCGTCTCACGGTACAAGTGCTCGTAGTAGCGCGTAATGCGTTCTGTGAGCAGCTCCGGGATGTCAAGCAGCTTGCATCGCTCGTACGTGGTGGTCAGTTTCTTGTTGAAGGCCACTTCTTCTTCGTCGAACGACTGGATGAGCACGGCGACGGAGCCAAACACGCTCGCTTGTATCACGTTGCCAATCAGCATAAACAATGCGACCGAGATTTCTTCGATCGGCGTGTGCATCATCGGTGGACTCGCGTTCAACGAGCCGATCACGATGCTCCAGCTGTGGATATACTGGTCGAGTATGGACTTTTCCAAGTAGCCTGCTTCGTTCAAGCGCCACTCTTTCGCGACCCAGTTCCAGTAGCACGCCAGGCAGTGGCTCACAAGCAGCACAATGCTGATGAGGCGAGTGAGTCGCAGCATACCAGCTTTCCTCGTCGAGTGGAAGCGCCGCATGAGGTCGCTGATCTTGACGAAGCGAACGACTTTGGCAACGCCAAAGAATTGGCCCTCGGGGATGAGGAACTCAAACGGGAACCACGAGAGAAAGTCGGCAATCGCCCAGACGCTCAGCAGGTAGTTGGGGATGGTGTTGGCCGGGCCCGTGACCACGATGCCGCGCTTGGTCGTGTACGACGAGAGCGCGTGGACAAAAAAGTCGATCGTGAACGTGGCGGTCTCGACGGCGTTGAACACCATGAGAATACCGGACACGCACCGAAAGCTCAGCGACAGCGGCGTCAAGACCACGTCAATGAGGATCATGATCATGACAAACAGATCCCACGCGATGCGGCCGGTCGAGTCGTAGCGGATCGTGAACGGGTGCGGCGGGCAGTCTTCGAGCAGCGCGGTCGTGGCATCGGTACTGGTCATACTCGGCATGACGCGCGCAGTCTTTGCCAAAACGGTCTGCGACCAGCGCGAAAGCCGCCGTGGGAAGCTCTTCTCGTCTTTGACAGGATTGGAATGGAGTGTTTTCACGGTGAACTGCCTCGTCATCATGGGCGGGAGATTGTCGAACACACGCTCCTTCGGACCCGACGCGACGCGTGCGATCTGCCGCAGCACTTTCGCGGCCGACGCGAGCGACCGCGACGCGCTCGCAGTGCGCGCCTCGCCGTGGACCGATGGGATGTCCTTGGTGCTGATCGTTCGCGTCATCGAAATGAACACGTCATTGCTCCGTCGACGGTGCTTGATCGACACTTTGCGAGAAAACCCGTGGTTGTCGGGCTCGTCCTCCGTGGGCGGTGCCGCGGCGGACACGGCCGCAGACGCGTTGATGGTGTCAGTGGGGTCGACGAGCGACGTCGCTGGCCCGCGCGAGGGCGGTTGGAGCGCGTGGACAAGCGTCGTGAGCGTCTGCATCACCTCGTGGGTCGCGGCCAACTGGGATTCAATCGCGCGCAGGCGATCTTCGAGCTGTTCGTTTCGAGGCGCTGAGCACTGGCTCTCCACATCCACCCGCTGCGGCACTACGGGCGCGCGCTCTGGTTCTGCGCATTCGCGTTTGACGGTCTCGTCGTCCTCGTCGTATCCCTCAACGACAATGTTCGCTGGTGCTAGTCCATCGTGGCAGCTGACGTCGCGCGCCCGGACTGCGTCATCACTTGCGCGCTCCATCGTCACTCGCCCACGCGCGTGCGAGGGGCTCTAGCAAACGCTGAACCGCGAACTTGAGTCCACTAGCCAGGCGATACAACATGGCACCCAGAGGCTCCATGATGCACAATGCTGTGCTGTATAAATAGCGGTCTTGTAAGACCACCGGCGTGGATTTAACCCTGGCGCGTTTTGCCTGGCTCGTCTCCGGTTCGTTGGCCGCGGTCACGTCGTTCGTCGTGGTCACACAGCCCGATCATCATCAGTTCAGAGCTCACGTTTCAATCAAGCATTGACGTCACTAAATCTTATGCAGGTAGCACCTATTGATCTCCTCTTGCTGAAGAAGCCTGAGTGACGATCGTGCTCCTGGGGCCTTGTGCTCCGTGGTGTCGACAGACAGATCGCAGTCTCCGCTGCGCCAGAGGATGTGGTTTGTTCGAGCAGTGCGGTTCCCACCTCCGCAAGTCTACCGTATCCTGTCGAAGGTGACTGGCAGCGATTCTTGAAGCAACCGCAGACTTTCCATCCGTCGACCGAGAGAGCAAGCACACGTCGTCCGCCACACCCTTCGACAGCACTGATTCCGTGGACCCGCACATGGACACGATCTTCTCCACGCCACAATTGGGATCACTTTTGTCCCTCTCGAATCCAGTAGACGCGTGAGCCCATGTACTTGCGGATCTCCTGTTCGAGCATCTCGACATCTTCCGGGTACTGGTCTCTCATTTCGTCGAGATCGCTGCGCGTGAGGACGTGGATCTGGACCCAGGAGAGCGCGACGGCCGTGGTCGTGCGCTTCGTGCGACTCAACAACCCCATTTCACCAAAATAGTCGCCCTTGCGCAGCACGCGCGTGATTTTGTACGCCTTTGAGTTTGGATCCAGCACACCAACCGAGCCTTTCGAGCCAATAAAGCCCATCCAGTCGCCAAACTCGCCTTTCCGAACCAGCATGTCGTCCTGCATATAAATGACCGTGCGAAACCGCAGGATCAGCATCTCGATCAGCACGGGGTCGATTTTCGACGACGAAAAGAACGGGATTTGCCGAACCATGTCGCGATACAATTGAAACTTGACTTCACAAATCAGCGCCGGCGAGAGTTCGTTGATAAATGCATCGGCGTCTGGATCGACGCTGCGAGTCTCGCGGTACAAGTGCTCGTAGAAACTGCTGATGCGGTCCACGAGCGGCTGTGGGATGTCGAGGAGCCGACATCGCTCGTACGTGTTGATGAGTTTTCGGTTGTAAGCCGCTTCTTCTTCGTCGAATGATTGGATCAGCGCCGCGACGGAACCAAAGACGCTGGCTTGGAGCACGTTCCCGATCAGGATAAACACGGCGACCGAGATTTCTTCGGTTGGCGTGTGCATCACCGGCGGACTCGCGTTCAACGAGCCGATCACGATGCTCCAAGAGTGGATATACTGCTCGATCGTCGGCTTGTCCAAGTACCCTTCCTCCTGCGTACGCCACACCACAGCGACGCCGTTCCAAAAGCAAGCGAGCCAATGGCTCACGATGAGAACGATGCTGATGAGACCAATGATACGGAAAAAGCCGGCTTTTCGTGAGGAATGAAAGCGACGCATGAGCTCGCTGATCTTGACGAGTCGAATCACTTTCGCGATGCCAAAATACTGGCCTCGTGGGGCAAAATACTCGAACGGGAACCACGCGAGCAAGTCGGCGGCCGCCCAGATGCTGAACAAATAGTGCGGGATCGTGTTGCTTGGGCCGGTCCTCACCGCGCCGCGCTTCGTCGTGTACGATGACAGCGCGTGGACGACAAAGTCCAGTGAGAACGCGATGCTCTCGGCGGTATTGAAGCCCGCGAGCACGCGCGTGAGACAATTGAAACTCAACGACAGCGGTGTTAGCACAATATCGATCGTGATCATGGCCAAGATGAACGCGTCCCACACGGCGCGTCTGCTCGAGTCGTGGCGAATTGTCAGCACATGCGGAGGCATGTCTTCGAGTCGAGTTACGCCGGGCTCGTCGTCAGCACTAGGATCGTACTTTCGGTTCCGATACCAAAGTTGTACTCGCTCTGGGAAACAGAAGCTCATCATCGAGGAAGCACGCGCGATGCGTCGGAACGCTTTCACAGCCGTCCCAGCCACCCACGCTAAAGACATGTCGTGCGCGAGCTTGTGCGCCATGGAAATCTCTTGCGTACGGATCGTGCGCGTCATCGAACCAAATATCTCGACACTGTGGCGCCGCGGCTTGGTCGGGAGAATCCGGGGCGACGCTTCGCTGCGCTTGGCGCTAGCGGGGGCAGCGAGGCCCAAAGCCGATGTTGTGAGCGCAATGTTGGGAACTGGTGGTGGCTGTCGCATGTCTTGGACCATGTCCGTGAGCGTGCGGATCATGTCTTGTGTCGCTGAGAGCTGTGATTCGATTCCGCGCAGTCTTTGTTCGAGTTGCTCGCTTGGTGTGGACGAACTCGGGGGCTCGCAGTGCACTCGCCGCGAAGCTCCATGCCCACGTCGGCTGGGCTTTACTTTCTTTAGTACATTCACAGAGGCTAGCTCGGTCTCCTGCTGCTGAGATTCCGCATCGTGGGATGCGCCTGCAGGCGCATAATCGTCAGCGGAGGACACACTCGCGTCGCTCGAGCTTTCGGTCGCCATCGCCCTTGCCGTCGGGAATGGGAATCGCCGAAAGGGTCGTCGGTTGTGGAATCCTCAGGAAACGCCTCGGGGCGGTCTCTTCCGTCAGCCTCGAAATGAGCAGCAAAAATAGAACCGTCACCAGCTTTTATCCGCATCGTGTCGTCGCGAATGGATAGACTGGAAGCGAGGATGTGGAGATATACGACCTCTTCAATCGGTGAGACAAGGGCAATCTCACGTTTGTCCAGCAACCGTATCGTCGGTTGATTGTCAAGGGTGTGCGGAGTTCACAACCTTTTGACTAGTCGGACACACGTATCCAACGCCTGGCGGCGGCCGAGGTGCATTTCGATAGCACGCAGCACAACCAATCCAGCGGCCACCATTCCAGTAGGATGCGCTCACTTGAGCGTTGTAGTTCCTTTGTTAGATAAGCGTGACCGGATGTACTTACGGATTTCGTGTTCGAGGCTCTCAGCATCTTCGGCGTACTGTTCTTTCACTTGGTCAAGATCTCCTCGTGATAGTACGTGGATCTGCACCCAGGATAACGCGACAGCTGTCGTCGTGCGCTTCGTGCGATGGAGCAAGCTCATCTCTCCGAAATAGTCGCCCTTGCGCAAGATGCGAACAATTTTGTGAACCTCGGAGCTCGGATCCAATACACCAACTGACCCTTTCGAGCCAACAAACCCCATCCAGTCGCCGAACTCGCCTTTGCGGATCAGCATGTCGTCCTGCATGTAGATAATAGTGCGGAGACGCAGGATCAGCATCTCGATAATGACGGGATTGATCTCAGCCGACGAAAAGAACGGGATCTGCTTGACCATGCCTCGATAAAGCTGAAACTTGACTTCGCAGATCAGCGCCGGCGACAGCTCGTTGATAAAAGCGTCGGCATCCGGGTCCACGCTTCGCGTTTCGCGGTAGAGATGCTCATAGAAGCTGTTGATGCGATCCGCAAGCGGCTCGGGGATGTCCAATAGCTTGCAGCGCTCGTACGTGTCGATGAGCTTCTTGTTGTACGCGACTTCTTCCTCATCAAATGATTGGATCAACACGGCGACAGAGCCGAACACGCTTGCTTGTATCACGTTGCCAATCAGCATGAACACGGCAACTGAGAGCTCTTCGATCGGCGTGTGCATCACCGGCGGACTCGCGTTCAACGAGCCGATCACAATACTCCAGCTGTGAATATACTGGTTCAGGATCGACTTGTCGAGATAGCCTTCTTCGTTCAAGCGCCACTCTTTCGCGACCCAGTTCCAGTA
>JAADXJ010000415.1:0-22592 GCA_023337735.1 Pythium biforme
CGATCGTCATCAAATGACCCCATCAAAGAACTTTCCATCTGGCACCAGACGATTTGCACGCAGCTGAGCAATCTAACTCGGTTGGTCCGCACTACGCTCTCCAAAGTACAGCGGTGTCTTGTTGTCTCGCTCATTACGACCGACGTGCATTTCCGCGACGTAGTGGAGGATTTGATTTCGAAACAAGTGACAAGTCCCACAGACTTCATTTGGGTGCAGCAACTTCGATACTACTGGTACGCAGATCAAGACGAGTGTGTCGCACAACAGGCCAATTGCAGAATCAAGTACGGGTACGAGTATATGGGCGCGTGCAGCCGACTCGTGATCACACCGCTGACAGATCGATGCTGGATGACGATTACCGGTGCTCTCACGTTGAGCTTTGGTGCGGCTCCATCAGGCCCTGCAGGCACCGGAAAGACGGAAACGTCTAAGGATTTGGCAAAGGCACTAGGCACGCTTTGCATCGTGTTCAACTGTAGCGACCAGATCGATTACAAGATGATGGCGAAGATTTTCAATGGAGCGGTGCAGTCTAGCGCGTGGGTGTGCCTCGACGAGTTCAATCGGATTGATATCGAGGTTTTGTCCGTTGTCGCGCAGCAAATGACCACCATTCGTCATGCGAGGCTTCAGGGAGCGAATGATGTTATGTTCGAAGGAAAACTCATTC
Source organism: Pythium biforme (assembly GCA_023337735.1). Taxonomy (NCBI): domain Eukaryota; phylum Oomycota; class Peronosporomycetes; order Pythiales; family Pythiaceae; genus Pythium; species Pythium biforme. Next base: position 677 of record JAADXJ010000415.1, read on the forward strand.
CGTTGCGTGAGCACCACATCATCATCACGATGAACCCAGGATACGTTGGTCGAACGGAGCTGCCTGATAACCTCAAGGTCTGCTTTCGCCCGGTTGCAATGATGGTGCCGGACTACGCGCTCATCGCAGAGATTCTCCTTTTCGCTGAAGGCTTCCAGCAGGCAAAGCCACTGTCGAAGAAGATGACGAAGCTATATAAACTCTGCAGTGAGCAGCTGTCCCAGCAACCGCACTATGATTTTGGAATGCGTGCTGTCAAGTCGGTACTATTGATTGCTGGTGGACTCAAGCGATCTCAAGGAGTCTCAATAGCCGACGAAAGTTTGACTCTGATCAAAGCTATGGAGGACGCAAACATACCCAAACTTGTGGATGACGATGCGGTACTGTTCCACGGACTGTTGCGAGACCTGTTTCCGGACGAGTTACTGATGGGAGGGAATGAAGGTGTGGCTCATGGAGCTCATGGTGAGCATGCTGGCCATTTGCTCATGGATGAACTTGACCGACAAATTGCCTCGCGGGGATTGGTTGGGACGCCGAAGTGGAGGGAAAAGATCGTTCAACTCTTCGAGACTTTGGAAGTTCGGATCGGAGTCGTTCAAACAGGCAAGTCGGGAAGTGGGAAGTCGACAGCATTCAGGATCCTGAAGGACACAATGACAAGCCTACGGGAGACGCGAAACCATCCTGACAAGCGAATCCAGCGAGTCGTGTCGTACGTGCTCAACCCAAAATCGATCACCATGAACGAGCTGTACGGATTCTTCCACCCGATGACGCGAGAGTGGACGGATGGGCTTGCCTCGAGTATCCTGCGCCAATGTATTGCCGAGAAAAGCGAGCAAATGAACAACAAGAGCTCTGCCCAAGGTGATCGAAGCGGACTAAGTTCCGATGGCGGACCGTTTTATTGGATCACGTTCGACGGCCCGATCGACGTCTTGTGGATCGAGAGCATGAACACTGTTCTTGACGACAACATGACGCTATGTCTGGCCAACGGGGAACGAATCAAGCTGCTACCGAAGATCCAGTTGCTTTTCGAAGTAAGTGACACCTCATCGGCGTCACCGGCGACTGTGAGTCGACTCGGCGTGATCTACTATCATCCTTCCTACCTGGGCTGGCAGCCAGTTGTTGAGTCATGGTTAAATACCCTCACGATTCCGGCATATGTGATGCCTCCACAAGGAGCACCGTCAAGTCCAACGAAAGACTCCTCTGTCCATTTCGCACCGGTGCTCTCGGGAGCAACAACCTCGCACTTGAATCAGCGTCTGAAGGGCAGGATCACCCAGTGCTTTGACATCATGGTGGAGCCAGGCCTCGCGTTCATACGGTCTGCTAATCGTTCGGCAGTTCTCACGAGCGACGTGGTCTATATCACATCGCTTTGCAATGTTTTCGAGATGCTGCTGCTTCACCGCGGTGTGCCCGAAATTTTTGCGGTACTCAATACGCCGTGTCAGGCACCAGGGGCCCCGACGACTGCTTCTGCCGCAGCCACGACTGCTGCTCTCGAGAACCAGCAAAACCGATGCATTGATCTCGCGTTCATCTTCAGTTTCGTGTGGTCGTTCGGTGGAAACCTGTTGCTCGACAAGTGGAAGGAGTCTTTTCAAGCATTCGTTCTGGGGGTTGTGGAAGCAAACGAACAGTTCTTCACCCGTGATCTTCTCTCAGTGAACGGGAAGATTCCAACCCGTGTCTCGCAGGTGAACGACTGCTTCTTTGACTTCTTTGTCGACTTCCAGTTCCTGAGTTTTGTGCCGTGGGAGCATCTCACGTCAAATGCCTCTCGTGTGCCCGGACAAACCAATCCTGTGACGCAAGTTCCACCTCCACTCGAGTTCGATTCCGCCACGCCATTGTTCCAGCTCATTGTCCCAACCATGGACATGACCAAGTACTCGTACGTGACCCGGCTAATGGCGTTGGACGGCATGTCCCCAGTGTTCTTGACAGGTACGACTGGTGCTGGAAAATCGGTGCTGGTGAGTCACTTGCTGCGCACAGGAGCTGAAGAGAGCAATACAGCCCAGAAGCTTGAACAGAGAAGAATTCTCCCAATCGTGATTAATTTCTCGGCGCAAACATCCAGCTTGGTGACCCAGCTCACGATTGAAAGCAGATTGTCGAAGAAGCGGAAGACGTTACTTGGCCCGCCCGCGAATACCCAAGCGGTGATCTTCATTGATGACGTCAATATGCCAAACGCCGAGGCTTATGGCGCGCAGCCACCGATCGAGCTCCTCCGCCAGTTTCTCGAATTTCGCGGAATTTACGATCGAGAGAAGTACTTCTGGAAGGAAATCTGCAATACGGTTCTCATCGCCGCTGGCGGCCTGCACGGAGGAAATCGGCCCCCGCTCTGCCCTCGTTTTATTCGCCAGTTTAGCCTGATCCTCTGCATGCCAGGGAGCGACGAATCGACGATGAAAACCATCTTCAACTCGATTCTATCCGCCCACTGTGCTGTGGTTTGCAGCAAAGATGCCAGTGCCGCAAGTGTCACAAAGCAGGTCAAGGATGCGCTGGTCACAATAGTCGAAGCAACCGTCGATCTGTATCAATGCGTGTCTCAGACTCTCCTCCCTACGCCATCGAAGGCATACTATTTGTTCAATCTGCGCGATGTCACGAAGCTCATGCAAGGAGTTGTTCTCGGCGTCAAGTGGTATGCTTTGGAAGCCCTCTCTGTGGAGCTACTGCCGCGACTCTGGGCGCATGAATGTATCAGAGTATTCCGCGATCGGCTCATGGATGAGTCCGACAAGAAGTGGTTTTCAGAGCAGCTTGTAAATTTGACGAACCGCCATCTGGGACTGTCGTGGACTCTCGAGAGCGTGTACGAACCGGCTGCCCGTGCTCTTGCTCATCGATCGAGCGTTAGTGGAGCTTCTACTACCAAGAATGCAGGAGGCACCACACTACTATTCGTGCCTCGTGTGGTAGTCACCGATATTGGTGACACTCGCCCAGTCCAGTACGAACAAGTGACCGATCTGATCGGGTTCGAAGAACGGCTGCGCAAGTTAACGATAAGCCAAGGCGATCAAAAGCCTCAGTCTTCACCTCACCAGCTCGTCTTTTTCAAGGAGGCAATGGTTCACGTAGCAGCGGTCGCTCGAATTCTCGTCCAGCCACGAGGCCACGCGTTGTTGCTCGGGATTGCAGGCTCAGGCAAGCGGTCGCTTGCGCGAATAGCGTGCTTCCTATTGAATTTCAGTTGCTGCGAGATCGAGGTGGCAAAGAATGACGGAGTCGGAGAGTTTCGAGAGGCGTTAAAGGCAGTAATGATTTCGTGCGTGCTTGGGGAGCGCCATGGCCAAGAAGGCAGTGGAGGACGGTCAGCGGTGCGGTTGGACACCATCCGATCTGCCGTTCTTCTCCTCAGCGAGTCGCAGCTGATTTCTGAGGAATTTGTCGAAGATATCAACACAATACTCAACGGTGGTGAGATCCCGAAGCTATTCGCATTGGACGAGTACGAGAAAACGCTGAGCGACATTCGAGGTCTCCTCACGATGAAATACATGATGCGCTCAAACGCCTCAACGATGCCCGCAGCTGAGGAATTCTCTCGCAGCCATTGCGAGAACTACTTCCGAGCCCAGGTCCAGCAGACCATGCACATTATCGTTTGTCACTCTCCAGTTGGCGACATCTTTCGGACACGCATGCGGCAGTTCCCATCGCTAGTGAACTGTATGACGATCGACTACTTTGATGCGTGGCCCCGCCACGCACTGCAATACGTCGCGGATCGTTTCCTCGTCGCTGGCGAAGTCGAAGGCCACGCAGATCTCCCAACCGCAACACGTCATGCAGTGGCTGTGCTGTCTATGGAGGCTCATCAGTCCGTGTTATCGCTGACGAACGAGTTCCTGTTGAGCTTCAAGCGGCACGTGTACTTCACACCGAAGCATTTCATTGATCTGATCGCAATGTTCAGGCGCGTGTATCGAGAGAAGCAGGCGTTGCTGGAGGCCAAGTTGACCCGACTATCGGTCGGTGTGATCAGGCTGGAGGAAACGAATGCTCTTGTGACCACCCTCCAGGACGAGCTCGTCGCGCTGCAGCCCATCCTGCGCAGTAAGACGATCGAGGCTGACCAACTGCTGCATCAAGTTGGAATCGATCAACGCGAAGCCGGAGTCGTCGCTTCTCGAGTTACCCAAGATGAAACCTCTGTGAAGCAGCAACAGCGCGAAGTTGCCACATGCCAGGCAGATGCGCAGAAGGATCTTGATCAAGCACTACCGGCTCTCAACGCGGCCGTCCACGCCCTCGATTCACTCGATAAGAGGGACATTACGGAGGTTAAAGCGTTCATCAAGCCACCTCTCGCCGTCCAAGTCGTTATGGAGGCCGTTTGCATCATGCTGGGCGAGAAAGCTGACTGGGACACGAGTAAACGTGTGCTCTCGCGAGCTACGTTCATGAGCGAGTTAAAGGAGTACGACAAGGACAACATCAACCCGGCAATCCTCAAGAAGATCCGCAAGTACATTGACAATCCCGACTTTGCCGTCGACGAAGTAAAGAAAGTATCTCGGGCAGCGCTCTCGCTGTGTATGTGGGTCCACGCGATCGACACGTATGCCCGCATCTACAAGGAAGTCTCTCCAAAGCGACAACGACTAGCAGAGATGAACGGTGTGCTGGCCGAGGCCAATGGAAAACTCGCGGCGAAGCAGCAAGAGCTAGCCCAGGTTATGGCCAAGGTCCAGACACTAAAGGACCAGTGTGACAAGACGCTGGCCGAGAAAACACGTCTCATGCAGGAGTCTGAGCTGACGCAGGCACGCCTGCAGCGCGCGGAGCGACTCACAGTTGGGCTCAAAGACGAGCGAGTGCGCTGGAAAGAGAGCATCGAAGAACTACGAGTTGACGGCAAAGCCGTTCTCGGTGACGCCTTCCTGGCTGCTGCGGCGATGTCTTACTTGGGCCCCTTCAATAGTGTCTTCCGCCACCGCATCATGCAGCAGTTGGTCTCGCTAGCATCTAAACTGGTGGACATCTCATCGTCATTTTCTCTCGTTGAATCGTACGGTGACCCGATGGAGCTTCGCGACTGGGAGTTGCTTGGGCTGCCGAGTGATACCGTCTCCAAAGAAAATGCGATTTTCGTCATGAAGGGAAACCAGCAACGATGGCCTTTGCTCATCGATCCACAGCAGCAAGCAACGCAGTGGATCCAACGCCTGGAGGCAAACAACCGCTTGACGACTGTGAAAGCGCAAGACCGCAGTTTACTCCTGGTCGTCGAGAAAGCACTGGAAGAGGGATCGTCACTTCTTGTACAAAACTTGACAGAAACCTCGTTGGAGCAAGCGCTCGAGCCCCTGCTCACGAAGGCGTTCATTCCTTCTTCCGCCGACAGCGCCAAGATGCAGATCAAGCTCGGTGATCGCCTCGTCCCCGCCGATGCAGTTCGGTTCCGGTTGTACCTGGTGACCCAGATGCCGAATCCGCACTTCGTACCGGACATATTCATCCGGACGAATGTGATCAATTTCACGGTCACGACCGACGGTCTGACCGAGCAATTGCTGAGTGATGTCGTCCGTCGGGAGCGCGTTGAAGTTGAAGAACGCAAGCACAATTTGCTGTACAGTATCACTCAAGACCAGAAGATGCTGCAGCAACTCGAGATCAAGATCTTGAGCCTGCTGTCAGAGTCCAAGGGAAACATTCTTGACGACGTCGAACTCATCCAGGCACTCGAGACTGCAAAGCACACTTCGCGTGTCGTGACGTTACGCCTCCGGGAATCCGAGGTTTCGAAACAGCAGTTGCTGGAAGTGCGCAACCAGTACCACTGTGTTGCTGTGCGTGGCGCGCTGCTCTTCTTTGTGGTGGCAGACTTGACCGCAATCGATTCCATGTACCAATACTCCCTGGAGTACTTTCGCCGCCTCTTTACCATTAGCTTGGACGAGGCACCGGCGAGCAACAACTTGGACGAGCGCCTCGAGCTGCTCAAGTCGCACTTGGTGCTGGTCGTGTATCGGAACATTGCGCGCGGGCTGTTTGAGGTACACAAGCTGCTGTTCTCGGCGCTCATTTGCTTCCGAATGCAAGTGCTCGACGGTGCAATTCCCCACGACCAACTTCGGCTGCTGGATGCGTCGGCAATCTCGTCGACCAGCGGGGCGAGTGAGGCTGGTGGTGAAATGGACCCCGTCGAGATGTTACTCGGGTTGGCGTCGAGTTCTCCGTCCTTTGTCCACGTGTTGGATTCCTATCGAAGCGAGGCGAGTTTATGGACCGAGTGGGCGACAGCGAACGATCCGTACGTCGCGAAAATGCCCGGCGAGTGTGATCAGGTCTTGACAAGGTTCGAGCGACTTGTGCTCATTCGGTGGATACGCGAGGACGCTTGGACCGCGGCTTTACGGCATTTTGTAGTAGACACGCTGAGAGATCCACGGCTCCTGGACCCGGCGAGTGATGGGAACGACGCGAAGTCTGCGATGGCCGCGATCTACAAGGACATGGACAAAGTCACGCCGTGTCTGTTTATCCTTTCGTCTGGCGCCGACCCAATAAGTCTACTGTCGCAATTCGCGCGCGAGTGTCCCGGCGTCTACCCGGACAAGTATCAGATGATCTCCCTCGGCCAAGGCCAAGGGCCAATCGCTGAGCGGCTATTGGAAGGCTGTGCGGCTGACGGCCACTGGCTCGTTCTCCAGAACATCCATCTTGCCCGGTCGTGGATCCCGCATCTCGAGGAGCTACTGAGCGTGATGAGCAAGACCGACAAGCGCCTCGACGTCCACAACGATTTCCGTCTGTTTCTCACGGCGTTCCCCGTCTCGTTCTTCCCCATTTCGATCTTGCAAAACTCGGTGAAAGTCACGAATGAGCCGCCCAAGGGCATCAAAGCGAATCTGCAACGGTCGATGTCGCTTCTGGACGCGAGCATGTTGGAGCCTACCAACTCCGACGGCCAAGACGAAGGCGCGCAGTGGCTCTCGCGAGTGGAGCTGCAGATGGTCTTTGGGCTGAGCTTCTTCCACGCCGTGGTTCAGGAACGCGCCAAGTTTGGCTCGCTCGGCTGGAATTTAAAGTACGACTTCAGCAACGCCGACTTCCTCAGCGTCGTGACGTTGCAACGGCATCTGCTCCTGAGCGTCCTCACGGATCGATCGCTGACGACGAGAGCGCGTGCAACATCTCCTGGTGAGGAGTACAGTGAGGAGCTCCACGAAGACAACGAAGGTGCTACTCTAGGTGACGAAGACGGCGATCGATTCGGCGACCACGAACGTATCGTTACCCACGACATTCCCTGGGACGCCCTGCATTTCCTCACCGGCGAGATTTACTACGGCGGCCGTATCACAGACGAGTTCGATCGACGGTGTCTCATGGCGAATCTCCAGCGCTTTAGCTCGGCATCGACGATCTCTACGGACGCCGAGCGGCCTTTGGTCGTGCATGTCGGTAGCAACAAACGGGGGAGCCTTGTCGGATCGCAGCAGTTGTTTGGGTCGTTCGACGGCAGTTTCCGCACGCCAACGTTTCGCCACCGAGACGAGATGGTCGAGTTCATCAACGCGCTGCCGCCGTCGGTGGACGCGCCATTCGTGTTCGGCATGCACCCGAACGCCAACGTGTTTTACCTCAAGGAGGAGACGCAGCGGCTCGTTTCGCACATCTTGCAGCTCCAGAGCCAGCACCCGGCCGATACCGCGGACGTTGCCGTCGACGACGACGACGATGAACAGGATACGTATGACACGACCGCTCCCGTCCCGCTGCGCAAGCTCAGCATTTCGGAGATGAGCTCGCCCGAAACGATCTCCTTGCAAGTCGCGAAAGACATCCAACAAAAGATTCCGCGACCGACGCTTTCGGACATGGTATTAAGTTCCGGCGACGATGACGGCAGTGACGGTGTGCCCGATCCATTCTCAGTCGTGCTCAAGCAAGAGCTCGCGAAGTGCAACGCGCTGCTGAAGGCCGTCCACGACGGCCTGGAGGACTTTCAGCACGCGCTCCAGGGGCTCGGCACGATGACGCCGCAGCTCGAGCAGATCCAGCAGTGCCTCTGGCAGCACCACGTGCCTCTCGACTGGCGAAAACGCGATGGCGCGTCGGCCGTGACGCCCTCGTCACCCCAGTCGCTGGCGCTCTGGGTGAACCAGATCCGCTTCCGCATCGACTTTTTGCAGCAGTGGGCGCGACAGGGCCACGCGCCCAACGGCATCTTCCCGCTCGCGGTCTTTTGCTTCCCACAGGGCTTCTTCACGGCGATCCTGCAGCGCCACGCGCGCAAGTACGTCGTGCCGATCCACCACCTCGAGTTCCAGTTCATGGTGCTTCGCGAGTCGTTCCTGATCTCGCGGAAGCACATGCTGCGACGCAGCTACAGCACGCGGACCAACTCGACGGCCGAGTTTGAGGCCGAGACCGCGCGCGCCGGGTCTGCCTCGTCTAGTGCGGCGCCGGCATCACCCGACGCGACGTCGGATAGTCGGCGAACATCGACCCAGCCAACGACAGCAGGAGCAGCGTCCACCAACGTGCTGGAAGCCATTGACGGCGCGTTCATCTCTGGGTTATTTGTCGAAGGCGGGCAGTGGAGCGACGAGCTCCAGTGCCTCGTGGACCCGCGCCCCGGCGTCATGCACCACGCAATGCCCGTGATCCACGTCGTCCCACAGATCGTCATGCCGCAGCAGCATCCGACTGCGACTGACGTCTCCCACAGCAGTAAACAAGCTATGCCGCCCTCGTCGCCGACGTCTCGCACCAAGGCCATGACGCCGTCGTACTTGACGCTGCGTAGCGCGAGTGCGCTCGGCAATCCAGCGGGCGACACCAATAGTGGACCGGCCAGGAAAGGAACCTTGGAGCACGTCCTTCTCGGACAGGCCTCGTCGTCGGGACGCTCCACGCCCAGCGGTGTCCACCGTGCGGCGTCGCCGTCGATGGTGTCGCCGACATCGCTCGTGATCACGCACAAGTACGTGTGTCCGCTGTACAAGACGCGCGCGCGCAAGGGCACGTTGTCGACGACTGGCGCGTCCACCAACTTTGTGCTCGCGATCGAGTTGGCCAGCGAGAAGCCGCCCGACCACTACGCGCTCAACGGCACGGCGCTCATCTGCAACCTCGGCATGTAGAGACGGACACATGAGACGACGATGAAAACACGAAGGGGGGGAAGACGCTATTCTCGTTGGTTACTACGGACATGGTAAAGACCCCACAACGCGTGTATACGTACGAACTCGTCGTGTCTAGTGCTTCTGGCTCTGTGGCGACAGGAGCGACTCGTTGATCTTGGTGACGAGCCCGGTCTCCTGGTCCGCGAGCAAGTGGGCACCGGCGTTCGGGTCCACAAACTTGTACAGGTACACGGCGCCGAGCGCAAAGTACACGATCGCGACGACGATCGAGGCCAAAAAGTCCGAGTCCTTGGCGCCGCTGTACACGATGCAGAAGAGCACAAACACGCAGATCACCTGGCACACGCAGGCGCCAACGATACCGAAGGGCGACTTGTACGGACGCGGGCGCGCCGGCTCGCGCAGCCGCAGCATCGTGAACGACGTGAGCTGGAACGAGTACGACACGAGCGCGCCGATGAGCGCGAGGTTGATGAGCACCGAGCCGAGGCGCACGTCGCCGATGGCCCAGTGGAGGACGAGCGCGAGCACGAGGCCGAGGCCGCTGCCCACGAGGAACGCCACGTACGGCGTGCCGCGCTTGTCGAGCGTCGTGAGCACCTTGGGCATGAAGCCGTCGCGCGCGATCGCGAGCAGCAGGCGGCCCATGCAGTAGATGAACGAGTGGAAGCTCGCGATCAAGCCGACGATGAGCAGCCACGTGAAGCCCGAGGTCGTCGAGTTGTCGCCAAAGACCGACTTGTAGCCTTCCAACAGCGGCGAGCCCGAGGTCGCGATGACCGACGCGCCGGGCGAGATCATCGAGTTGAAGATGACCGTGCAGTACGAGGCAACGACGAGCGTGAGGATCGACGAGATGAGGCCACGAGGCATGTTGCGCTCTGGCTCGATGGTCTCTTCGACGGCGAGCGGCAGCTCCTCGATGCCGAGGTAGAACCAGAGCGAGAACGAGAAGCCACGGAGGATGCCGTCCATGCCTTCGTTGAACTTGAAGTCCTGGTCGACGACCCACTCCTGGTACGACACCTGCGTGGCCGCGGCGACGTAGAAGACCAGCAGCAAGATGACCGAGAGCACGGTCGTGAACACTTGGATGCGGAACGAGAGCACGATGCCCATGACGTTGAGGCCGCAGAAAAGCGCGTAGAAGATCACCCACCAGAGCGGCACGAGCTTGTCGGACGTGCCGAGCAACGAGCTGAAGTACGAGCCGATGCCTGTGACGATCACGGCGCACGTGACAATGACCTTGAGGCTCTCGGCGATGCCGGCGAAGAACGCGGCCTTGCGGCCGATGCCATGGAGCGCAAACACGTACGGGCCGCCGCCCACGGGCACGGTCGTCGAGAGCTCGGCGATCGAAAACGACAGCAGTACGTAGAGCACCGTGACGACCGAGAGGATGATGAGGCAGCCGTCAAAGCCGGCGATGAGCGCCGACTGCCAGCCGAAAAAGTCACCCGAGATGACGGCGCCGACGCCCAGCGCCCAGAGGTGCGGCGCGCGCGCGTAACGCTGCGAGATCTCGGCCATGTCGGAGGAAGGAGTGGAGGAGCTACGAGAAGAGGGGAGCAGCGGCGCGCGGTCGGTGGTCGGAGGAGGCAGAGGCGGAGAGCAACGCGTTGGCAGGGAGGGGAATTGGGGAATGCGGTGAACAAGACGGAACTGCGTTGGTGTGCCGGCGGGAGAGAGGAGAACAGCCGAGGGGGATGAGGAGGGACCCATGTGGATCGTTTTCTCTCGCGAGAGGGTGGAGGAAGGTGTAGCTTGGTGGATGGATCAAAAACAGGAGGATGCGCGCGGAGGTATACAGTGCACAAGTGAGTGAGAGTGGAAACGAAAACCGTGGGATGGCCAGCTGAGCTGATGAAAAGAAACTGGAAACAGAAGGGAGTCCATGATGAAGGGGAGAGGAGCATGGGCTCGCGTTCCGTTCTCGACGCGCTCCCGATTCATTTTTCTCGTCGAGATCTCTCTGTTTCTGTTACTTCGCTCCTCTAAGTTTGGCCTCGCCTTCATAAACAAAGGCTTTCCACGTGGCCCGCAGGTGTTGTTCCATCAATTGCATAGAGCACGTCCAACTTCGAGGTCGTAGGCAAGAGGAAACCTTCATCCCTCCTTGATGTCTCCACCGAGCCTCCACACTCTGTTCTTCGCGGAGGGATAAGGCCAAACAGCTCCGGAACAGTTCTTCACGAACGGGCATCCGCACTGCGGACCGCAGTGGCGAGTGGTGAGGCGCTTTGTGATGCGAAGCCACAAAGGCCAGTCTCTCGCCGAACAGCCGTCAAACGGCGGGATCACTTGGTGGACCGAGCGGACGAGCGGATCCACTAGTAAAGCCTTCCCATTTGCTGCAACTAGAGAATAATGTGATCCGATTGGCTTAACGCGAAACGACGCAGCCTTCTCAAGCATACCTACGTTTCATCTGAAGAACAAAAAAAAGAACATGGGGGAAGGGGAACACTCGTTAGATTGATCCAGACGTACGGTTTTACCATGCCCGACTTTCTGGTACCGGTATCATGTTTGCCCAATCACTGAAACCGGTACACATACCGTATGTTCTGAGAATTTCGACTCAGACAAGATCGAAACGGCACACACGCCGCAAAAATGGAAGGATACGCGCTCAGCGCCACAGGAGAGCGGGAGCTCCGCGATTGACCCGCATTCGTCGCTCTTTCACACACCACGATGGCATGGCGCGCGTGGCACTGCCACGGAAGCGCCACATCGGTGATACTATGGCTCATTGCCCTGCTTGTGGTGGCATCAGGCGCCACTGCCACGCCGCCACCGAGCGCGCCACGCCACCACCATCCCTTCGTGCTCGAGACGACGCCCGACACTGAGGCCGCGATCATGCGCGCCGTCGCGCTCTACAACGATGCGCGCCGCGCGGCCGAGCGCGGCGAGATACAGCGTGCCGTGTTTTTGTACGAGGACGCGATCGACGCGTACGATCTGCTCGCGACGGCGTACAACAACCTCGGCATGCTCGTGTACGAGACGACGCGCGACCTCGAGCTCGCGTTCGCGCTGCTCGAGCGCGGCGCGCGGGCCGCGGCCACACTGGGCGACAACGCGACGCTCGCATCCACGCGCAACAACATGGGCTTCCTGTGGCGTGACCAAAGCGAGCGCAGCGTCGCCAACTGCCTGCGCGCGATCGAGTACTATGAGCTCGCGCTCGAGGCGTCGCCCGACCACGTCGACGCGCTGTACAACAAGGCCTCGGCGCTGCTGGGCATGCGGCAGTTTCGCCACGCCGAGCCGCTCCTCGCGCGCGTGCTGGCGTTGGATCCGCATCACGTGGGCGCGCACATGGATATGGGCGCGATCCTCTATGAGCGCGGCGATATTGACCGCGCGGTTTTCCACGAAGACGCCATCATCGCCAGCGCGTCGAAGCAACGGGACACACTGGGCGCCATGCACAACAAAGGCGTCTTCCTCAAGTCCGCCGACCGGCTCGTTGAGGCGCTCCGTGTCCACGACGAGGCCGTCGCGCTCGCGCCCCACAACGCGGTCGCGCTTACGGACCTCGTCGTGGGCAAGCGCACGCTGTGTCTCTGGGACGACCGCGACGCGCTGCTCGACCGCATGCTCGACGCCGTGGAACGCCAGCTGACTGACACTAGTGGAAGCTCGTCGGCGCTGCTGCCCTACGACGCGACGCTGCTTGATATGTCGGACGAAACGCGCAAGCAGCTCGCGGTCGCGCACGCGCACAAGTACACACAGCCGACTTCACTCGAGTTGCTGACCGCGCAACCCATTTTGGGTGCCAATTCGACGCGGCCGCTGCGGGTCGGGTACGCGTCCTACGACTTTCGCGACCACCCGATGGGCCACTTGACGCTCGGCCTGCTGGACGCGCACGACCCCGCGCGCGTGCTCGTATACTGCTACTCGTACGGTCTGCACGACGGCTCTGAGTGGCGCAAGCGCGCCGAACAAAGGTGTGATGTGTTCCGCGACGGTAACGCAATGTCGGACTTGGCGTTCGCGCGGCAGATCGCGCTGGACGAGGTCGATATTCTCGTGGACCTCATGGCGCACACGACCGGCGCGCGCCTCGGGCTCACGGCGCTGCGCCCTAGCCGGCTCGTGGTGAATTACTTGGGCTACCCGGGCACGATGGGCGCGTCCTTCACGGACTTTGTGGTCGCCGACCGCGTCGTCGTGCCGCCCGAGCGCGCCGCGTCGACCATGACCGAGCAAGTCGTGTATTTGCCGCACGCGTACCAAGTCAACGAATACGATCTCGAGATCCCGGCGTGTCGTTCAGATGACATTGAGTGCATACGCAGTATCCGCAAGGCACAGAGACTGCCGGAAGACGCTGTCGTGTTCTGCAATCTCAACACGATCGACAAGATGGAACCCGTGTCGTTCGGCGTCTGGATGAACGTGCTGCGCCGCGTGCCGTCGAGCGTGTTGTGGCTCTTGCAGCCGCCGCGCAAACACAGTGACCGCATCCAGGCGACGCTCTGCGAGGAAGCGCAGGCGCGTGGCGTGGACCCGAGGCGCCTGATCTTCGCCACACGCGAGCCCAAGCGACAGCACCTTGCGCGGATCTCGGCCGCCGACGTGTTTCTTGACTCGTTTGTGTACAACGCGCACTCGACGGCGGCCGACGCGCTTTGGGCACACGTGCCCATCGTCACGGTGTGGGGCGACGCCTTCCCGTCGCGCGTCGCCGGCTCGCTGATTCGCAACCTCGTGGGCTTGCCGGAACTCGTCCCACACTCCATCAAAGATTATGAAGAGCTCGCCGTGCAGCTCGCGTGGCAGCCACAGCTTCGGCGAAAGGTACGCGAGCAGCTCGCGCGTCAGTCGCTTGACGCGCCGCTGTTCGACACGAGACGCATCACGCACCACATTGAGACCGCGTACGAGGCCATGCACGATGTGATGTCCACGCTGCAAGCGAGAGCTTCAGCGAAACGATTCCACATCCTGATCGCGCCGTCGACTGCGCACGATTTGACGCCGGCTGCGAACTCGGATCGCTTGCTGCGAGTCGCTATTGCACGAGGCATGGCGTGCCAAGCGCGCGGCGAGTTTGCGCGCGCCAAGGCCGTGTACGAGCGCGTACTGGGCACCGTCCCCCACCACTCGGATGGGCTCCACTTGCTCGGGCTCACGCTGTTTCAAATGGGGAAGCTCGACGAGGCCGTTGAGCAGCTCACACGCGTCGTGACGATCTACAATGCGATGCCGCTCTTCTGGTACAACCGCGCGGTCGTGCTCGCGGAGCTGGGACGTCTAAGTGACGCCGAGTCGGATCTGCGCGCGGCGCTGGCGCTGCTGCCGTCGTACGGCAACGCGTTCTTCAAGCTCACGGACATGCTCCACGGCTCCGCCAACTTTGACAAGATGGTGGACGTGTACGAACAGTTTGGGGCTTTTGTCTTGGCTGCGAACAACAGCGGCTTGGTCGAGAGTGAGCGCGAGCGCGGGTACCTTCAGTTCAGCTTTGCGCTCGCCCAAGCCGGTAGAACGCAGGACGCGATCGCGTTGCTTGAGCAAGCCGTGATCGCGCATCCAACGTTATTTCGTCTCGGATACAATCTCGCGGCGATCCAGTCGAGCGAGGGCGACTACAACGCCAGCGACGAGCGCCAAATCCACATTGCCGAGGCCGAGGCACGTCACGTATTTGCCGCTCGCGGTCGCCAATTCGCAAAACACGCGCGTCCTCGTGGTCGCCCAGTTGTTGTCTTCTACTGCCACGAGTACGGCCAGTCGTGGTGGGGTTCGTGGGGGCCGTCGTCGCTCCTCAAAGGGCTTGGCGGCTCGGAAGAGGCCGTGGTGTTCTTGTCTCGCGAGCTGCACAAACTTGGGTACTGGGTCGAAGTATACGGCGATCCGCCACAGGAAGACATCACCGACGCTAGCTCGACGAAGTCCCCACCCACCGATGGCGTGCTGTGGTATCCGCACTATACGTTTGATCCAGACGACCAGGAAGTCGAGGTCTTCGTCGCCTGGAGATACCACATCTCGTTGGCTGTGGGACGACACAGCAAGCGGAAGTACTTGTGGGTCCACGACATGCCGTCCGAGGATACCAAGCAGTCGCGTCTGTTGCATGAACTGGCGGATGGTATTCTCTGCGTGAGCAATTTCCAAGCGTCCGTCTTCCCGCGGCAACTCGCATCCAAGCTTGTCGTCACGTCGAACGCATTGGACCCGTCGTACTTCGTGGACGATGATTCTCGTGTGACGTCCTACCAGCGGAGTCGGCGCTTCGTGTACGGAAGTTCACCGAGTCGCGGGCTCTTCCAGCTGCTTCTGGCTTGGCCCCGCATCCACGCACGCGTGCCCGATACCACGCTGCGAGTCTTCTACGGGTTCACGCCAGCGTTCATGGAGTGGGGACGAGGCCACATGCGGGATTTTGATACTTGGAAACAGCACATCGACGTGCTGCTGCAGCAACCTGGTGTGACTTACGTCGGCTTGGTCGACCACGAGAAGCTCGCCCGCGAATACGCGTCCGCTGGGTTTTACCTTTATCCAACCACCTTCAATGAGACGAGCTGCGTCTCGTTAATGAAAGCCATGGCGAATGGCGCGATCCCCATTACGAGTCGCTTTCCGTCATCGGCGTTGAGCGAAACGGCTGAAGCCTTCGATCTTGGTCCAAGCGAGCTCCACCAAAATCCCGCTGCCTTTGAGAGCCCGAATTGGATTGACGCTTGGGTTCAGAGCGTCGTTCACGCGGTGACGCACATAACCGAGGCCGATCACCTACGACAACGAATGATTCAGTACGCTCGCAACAAGTACCAATGGGCGAGTGTCGCCTTGCAGTGGCAATCACTCTTCAACACGGCTTCTGTCTAAAATATGAGATCCTTGTTGAGTCCATGAACCCCGTCTCCTTCACTCGCTACCTGCTGAGCCGCTCGGAGTCCATACCATCTATCCAAACCAAGCTACCTTTACTTCGGCAATGTCTTTCGGCATTTCTTGCAGTACCAATCGTCTTCCGGAACGGCCGAGAGTTTCGCACATTTCTGTACAAATTCAAAAAGTTTGATGAGCGAATCGCTAAATGAGCCCGAGAAAATATTGTCAAAGAACGTACCAAGTGGAACACAAGTTCGCATCCTATCGTTCCGTCTTCCGAGCCACAGATCACGTGGGAGTCGAGTCGGATCTTGTTCTTCTTACATAACCCACACGTCTGCAAGTTGCATTCGTCGCAGAACCACTCGTCTTCAGGGACGGTCTGTGGAAACAAAAATTTAGTTCCGATGATGTCGACTAAGATCCCAGCGCAAGACAGAATCGCACCTCCAGATTGATACACTTCGTGTGGAAAGCCCGCGGACAGCCATCACAGCAGAGAAGCTCACCTCCGAGGCGGCAGACACCACACTCGACATCCCACTGATCTTCCGGCTTGGTTGCCGCATTCAGGCTGCCTGTATCGATGGCAAGCTCGACGTCCGACTCGACATCCGAGCCGCCTTCCACGGACCCATCGATCGACTCGGCAACGAATTCGGGTTCCGCTTTCGCTCGCACCGATTTGCGGCCCGTCATGACCGGATACACAGGCTTGACTGTCGGGTCGCAGTGATGGCAAAATGTTTTGCCGCGAGGCACGCGCCGAAGCCCAACGCACGGGTAATGGAAGACTCGCGGGCATCCATCACAGCACAGCAGCTCTCCGCCTTCTGTGCAGACATAGCAGTCTTCTTCCCAGTCATCAATCGATTGACGGCGCTCAACCTCAGCCTCGGCCTCTTCCTCTTCCAGCTTCTGCTTCTTCTTGACCGCACGCTCCTTTCTCGATTGCTTTTCCTTCTCGGTCTTCGCCCGACGGGTCGTGACAGCATCCTCGGTCGCGAATTCTGACAAACCAAATGCGTCCAAGCGTAGCACAAAGGCGCCGAACGCCGCAGACAGCGTCGCCAGAGTTCTAGCATTTTTCACCTCCGAGATCCATCGTTCTCGCGACTTGGTAGACGGCCACAACAAAGCTCCATCCTCTGCGTCGGCCTCAATCTCCTCGATCTCATCGTCATCATCGTCATCTTCCTCTTCGCTCTTCTCTGGGTCCTTCAAAGACGTAGTATTGTTCAATTCTCCGTGGGAAGGTTTGCCATTTCGCTCAGTCTGACCGTTGGCTGGAGCAAGGCTCTGGACTCGGAGCTGGAATGCCATCACTTCACTTTCGAGTGCCAGCACGGGCTTGACGGCGTCAGCGACACTGCTCATCGCCTTCACACTCTTCACCCAATCTCCACGCGTAGAGTCGGTCCAGAGTGAGCTGACCTCCTTCAGTCTCTTCGACAGCCAGGAATCGACTTCGAGGAGTTCCTCGCGGAAAGCTTCCATATCGCTCTCAAGATGGCGCTTCTTCTTCCAAGTCTTCTTGTTATTTCGCCACGCCGTGAAGTCAACAACACCATCTTCTTGCGCGTTGGTAGCACGACCTTTGGCGCGCTTCTTGGCGTCGTTGTCGTTCGACATGTCAGCCAGCAGCAAACCGGCTTTCGCCATCGGCATATCATCAGTGATTGTGTCGAAGTTTTCCTTCAGTGCCGACCGCAGCTGGCCCTCAGCCGCATGACGCTCGTCCAAGGACTCAATGAGAGCCTTCACTTCCGCTTGAGAGCTGTAGCAGGACCACGACCCACGTGTGGTGATGCCCTTGGCACCAGCTCCGTCATAGTGGCGCTTCAAGTCGAAATCACTCGGCTTTTCGATGTAGAGATGTTGTTTGTCGCCGCGGAAGATCCAATATCGCAGCCCGCTCTTGTCACGTCCGAGAGGCTCAGTGCGTACGTACAGCTCGCGCATTTTTCTGTTGAACTTCATCTTGCGTGCCTCTGCTTCTTCTTCGCGGACTGCCTCGGCCTCAAGGATTTCGAGCACATGAGTCGCAGACACGATGATTCGATCCGGCAGATCACACTCTTTCGCTTTCTCGATGGCCGTATTCAACAAAGTGGGGTCCTTCGACATGAGACCCTCCTGGATGCCCTTCTTGGCCGCATTCCGCTTGCGCTCCAGTTGCTCGAGCACTTTTTGCTTCTTGAGCTGCTCTTCCGCCTTTCGTCGCAGCCTCTCACGCTGGAGGTCCAGTTGCTTCTTGCGGGACAAGTACTCGTGGCGAGAGATGAAGCCGTCGCCCAAGAGCTTCTCGAGGTCCTCTTCATTCTTGGTCAACGCTTCCTCGGTCAGATCATCCAGCTCGGAGTCGCTTGACGACGCCGTAGCAACACCGTTTGCGTTGGCATTGGTGTCGCTCTTCTTCTCCGTCTCGTCCCCCTCAACTGACGCTGTATCGCTTACTCCGTTCGCATTCTTCTTGTCCGGTTTCAACCACGTCTTCACGGAGCCCTTGCCTTGGTCGGCAAGCTCACCCAGCTCAAGACGCTGTTTCTCACGCAGCTTCTTCTCTTCTTCAGCGGCAGTCTTGCGATCCAAAAGAGCAGCACGACTGAATTCCTTAGAGGCGCTGACACTTTCGCTCACGTGCTTCCCCAGCATTTGGCGGAACTTCTCCGTCGCGTATGATCGACTGATCAGGAACTGTAACAGCGTCAGCTTCTGGGACAGCTCGAGCGTAGGATACTCCTTGAATTTGAGTGACGTGAGAGCGTTCTGAAGAACGCGGGTCACGCTCGCCGAGTAGCGTGGTACAGACGCGATCAGATTACATAGAACGGCTGGCCACGAAGTCGAGTTGAGAAGATTAGCGGTCGGGACGCCGATCGTGGCCGGGGCGTGTTGGATCTCGAAGCGGAAGCGCTCCGTTTCGTCCATTGATGCTTCATCGTCCGATACGTAATCGTCTTCTTCCCGATCCTCCAAGATGAGGTTCAGCAAACACATATGGACTTCAGTGACGAGTGCCGACCGCTCTTGATACACCAAAGCCTCTGCAAGCTGTTCCAGCGTGATGGGCGCGAGTTCGATGATGGATGCGAACGAGTTCAAGCAGTCCCACACCGACAACAGGTCTGCGATGTGCTCACTCGTAATCTCACCGAATGCACATGGAATCGGCCTGCAAAAGAGAAGTGGAAGCGATACGATTGTAAGCAAAAAGGAATCATCCATCAAGCGATGAGGCAGCAGTACCCACGTTGGTTTGTCGGACTTGGAGACGACTGCTTCATCTTCTGGAGCGGTCTCTTCAGCACCAGCCTTCTTCTTCTTGTTGAACGCTTCCTCTTTCTTCTTCAGCGCCAAGTCTTCCTTTTCGAGCTTTTCCAGTCGTTCCTTCGCAGCACGCACCGTCTGTGCAAGATCTTCGGCGAGCTTACCGAGCTTCTCTTCTTCCTTGTCCTTGTACTTGATCTTCTTGCGGCTAAGAATGCGGTCCTGCATCTCCAGCACGCGCTTGGCTTTGTGTTCGATCGCTTCCGAGTTTTTTTGCGCAATGATGTCTTCTTTCATCTCCTTCATCTTGCGCTTTGTGGCATCGCGCTCCAGCTTCTCCGCTTCACGCACGAGCCGCGCTTTCTCCCTCGCCTCCTTCTTCGCGCGTCGGCGATCCAGACATTCCCTACATCAAACACAAAAAAGACCGCTCAGTTCGCGGCCATCACGACGAGAATATCCATCCAGTCGGGCATATCACGTACGCGCACATCTTGCAGAACCACTCCGTGTCCGGAATGGCTTTGTCCTTCATGCCCAGGCTGCGCGCACCACACACAAAATTCCAACAGTTAGTCACGACAGTTCGTTTAGCCGAGCACGAGAAAACAGGCGCAACGCACCAGGCCATGTGGAACGCGCGCGGACACCGGTCGCAGCACAGCAGCTCGCCGCCGTCCTTGCAAATGTTGCAGTACCAGCGGTTGTGGTCCGACCAGCCTTCGTCGGCGCCGTCGTCGCTGTCGTCCTCATCTTCTCCATCGGGGGCAGCGCGGGACGGCGCCCGCGGCGCTTTGCTCGTGGATTTCTTGGCGCGCTTCTTGGGCGGCGTCTTGATCGAGCCGCTCTCCGAGTCCACGACTGACGTCGAGTCGTCCTCGTCCACGGAGCTCATGCCGTCGTCGAACAGTCCACCGATGTGCGGCCCCCCATAGTGGGGCACTGACGGTGGCGGGCGATGCGGGTGTTGCGGCGGCGGCGTGCGCCGCAGCGGCTCGTCGTCCTCGGTCTCGTCGTCGTCGTTCTCATCGTTGCACAGGTCCAGAATGCTCATCATGCCCGAGGGGCGCTTCTGCGCAACAGCCGGCGCCGGCATCACCACAGTCGTTGTGGGTTTCTTCTTCTTCTTGGGTTTGTCCTTGGCAACCGTCGACGACGCCGCGGCCTTGTCGGTTATCGTCGGTGTGTCTTTCTCCTTGGCCAACTTGGCCTTGGCGCTCGCCTTGCTCTTCGCGGGCTTGGTCGTCACGGTCGTGGTCGTGGCGGACGACGTCTTCTTGCCTATGCTGTTCGTGCTGTTGGCCGCCTTCACCTTTTTGGACTCTTTCTTCCCCTTGGCTTCCTTCGCTTGCGCGGGTTTGACCGGCTGCTTGCCGGCGCCGCTGGTCGTGAGCTTGGGCTTGGCGGGCCGTTTCTTCTCGACCTTGGCCGTCGTTGTGGTCGGAGGGGGTGACGGCCGCGGCCGCGGCGGCGCCGGCGCTGCGCCGAGGAACTCGACGCTGTCGTCGTCCGACGTGTCGCTCATGTTTCCTCCCGGATGAAAGAAAGGAACGAAATGCGCACGGACGCGTTGGTCGTTGGTGGCGTTCGCGCTCTAGATAAAAAAGTTGGGAGGAACAGACCCCGCGCGGTCGGAGGAGGGAGGAGAACAAAAAAATCAACCCCGTCGCTCTGCGTGGTGTGTGTGCGGAGCCCTCCAAAGGTCAATCGTTTCTGTGGGTCTATCGATTCGAGCAGTGTCCCGGATGGATCACACCTCACTGCCTCTGCGTCCGCCGCCTGTGCCGCGCAAGGGCTGGCTCGGTTCCGGTCAGTCACACTTGACGGCACAGTTGTTCGTTTGGTTTTGGGTTTTTTCGTTGGCGGGTTTTGCCCGCCAACCTTAAATTAGGAAAAGCTGGGGACCACAGCGGCGCCAAATTCTTCCCCCCTCCCCTCCCATCCGCTGAAACTTTCGATCCAGCCAGTCCTCTCATTCTGCCACGCCGGCGGCCCTGGCGGAGAATCATTTTCGGAGAACGCAAAAACATTCCAACACTTGTGAATAGAGCAATAAACATCGAGAGTCATTTTATGAACTCCGGAACATTTCTGGTCTAACGTTTTGGCCCAGACCAACGACGCAATATGATGCGCATGTTTTCAACCGAAGATCCATGAAGCTGCTGCTTCGGATCCATTGACACAGTGAGTGCCTGCTCGGCCACCTCTCTATCCCCTCCATCGCGCAGGTGACGCATACCGGCATTGTGTCCTGGGGTGTCCAAGGCACGTTCTTGCGCCTCACGTTGATAGAACCATTCGCAGAGGAAGACTGTATGAGTCGCAGGCTCCCACTCGCCGACATGGGCCCTTTGCTCGTCTGTGGACAGAATCTCATTCCATGGAGGACCGACAGTTCTCGTGTCGTGCCACCAGCTTTGGGTAGGCAGTCTTTACTCCCTTCTGTCGCAGATGAGCACGCGATTGGCGCTGGGCCGTTCGAAGGCTTCGGTGGGCTTGACTTGAGATGGCTTCAGCGCTGACTGAATGTCCCAACGCGTTCGCATCTCGACACAGGCCACGGCTCTACAGTAACGGGAGGTCCTCTCACCGTCTCGCGTTCGTCTACGACAGCAATGCCTCCAGTTCGC
>JAADXJ010000416.1:0-22536 GCA_023337735.1 Pythium biforme
AAACAACCCCCCCCCCTCTGCAATGGAAGGAAACGAGTCTCGCTGCATCCTGCAGAATAACGGGAGGTGGGAGTGACCCAATACACGGTGTTGAGTAGGTCGCTGCGCATTGTAATCCCGTAGGGTCAACGCCAGAGGCGCGGCAGGACGCGGCTCACTCGAGGCAGAATGCGCGACGCCACGGCCGCGTCGTCCATTGGTGAGCAGCAATGCCTGGTTGTCTTGGTTCAATGGACCAGCGCATGTTGAAGACCGAGGCATAGGCGAGGCCACTGGAACTCCTACGTGTACGTGCGTGGGTGTCCATGCCGGACACCTCTACGTACCACAACATCATTGCTCATTGACCGACAGGCGCCAAACATGGCGCAGCGTGGTGGTGTAGAAAACGCCACTGCTTCCCCACGGCTTAGCGCCGTCCACTCGTACAGATCCTCCGATCCTTGCACAAACTTGGGTACGAACTTGGCGTTGTGCTGGACCACGAATCCTTTCGCACACTGGGGCAAGGATCTGGGTTATGCCACGTCGTCATTGCCTGCCAAGCGCTCAACATCGTGCACCGGTACCTTGATGGTGTCGTCAACAACTACTGCATTCGTAAATGGCGCAAGAAGACATTGCTTCTTTTATCAACAACCACGTAGTACTTTGTTTATCCTTTCCTGCATCTGCCCGTGAGGCATGTCGCGTCGCGTTGCGAACTCGCCCCAATCATCACCACCACCGCCACCACCCCCGCTCAAAAAAGACATCGACACTAATTTTGTATAAATTACGCACTCGAGGCCGTCGTCGGTGTCCGCTTCGTAGCCGAATGGAAGTTGCCGCTGCTGCGCGCAGCTTCCAGCATGGACTCGCGCATCTTGACGGCCGCGGCCGGAGATTCGACGGGCGCTAACGACGACATGGCCAGCACGGCCTCGGGCCCGCTGCTATCGCGCCACTCGCTGGACTGGACGTTCGGCGCGAGCTGCATGAGGCTCTGGAGTTGGTCCATGTTCTGCTGCTGAAGCTTCTCGCACCGCAGCACGGTCTCGGTGAGTAGCACGATGATGTCACTGTGCATCTCTTCCTGTTCCTTGCAGAAAATTTCAATGTCGTCCGACAGCGTCGAGGTCGACGACCGCATGGACGAGTTGGTCTGGCGGTCCATGCCGAGGTCCTGGATCACCTGGTAGGTCGAGACGCGGCCATAGTCGTCGTACTCGCTGCTGCCGCCAAAGAAGCCCTTGGAGCTGCTCGTGCGGGCGCCCATGGAGCCGACCGTCGACCGGCCGCTCGCCGACGACGCGGCCGTGGGCGATGTCTGGATGTTCTGGTTCGCGCGGAAACCCAGCGAGATCGGACGGCGCGTGCTCTTGAGCTTCTGGACGATGTCCTTGAAGCGCATGTCCTCGACGCGGTCGTCGTTCACAAAGATGAGCTGGTCGCCAAGGCGGCAGTTCGAGATGCCCGTGGTCACGCCGTCGGCCTGCTGGAGCACGGCGATCTGCGCGCCAATCTTGTTGGTCGAGAAGTTGCGAAGCGAGATGCCGCATTCACCGCTCACCCACATGACCGAGTAGCTCACGCTCTGCTGCATCAGCGTCGACACGCGCAAGCTCGAGCGCATGGCCGGTGGCTGCTTCTGCACCATCGACTGGCGGTTCGCGATCGACGCGGCTGACACGGCGCGCGACATAGACGGCGGCCCGTATGGCCCCAGCGGGTCAAACTCATCGCCGCTCGCCATGCTTGAGCTCGAGTCTTCGAGGTCGTCGCTAATCAGGTCGTCGCCCGGCGCGAGCTTGCCGCTCGCGCGCTGGCCCAGGTTGATCGACTCGTAGATCTTGTTGCACTTCTCCATCTCGAGCCGCAGGCGTCGTAGGTTCTCGACGAGCGCTGGTAAATTATGCGCCAGCTCGGTCGCCGACGTGCCGACCTCACCGTGTGGAACGGTTCCGTCCGCGGCCACGTCCATGTCGTCGTCCGAGGAAATCGGTTCCAGTTCCACGACCGCCGGTTCCTCCGCCGCGATCACTGCCGACTCGGGCGCCTGCGGGGCCGGGTCGTGGCCGTGATAGTCGTGCATCTCGATTTGCTTGGCCGACAAGCGCACGTTCATCTGGAGCCCAAAGTACTGGATGGTGGAGGACCGCCGCCGCGAGCGCACTGACTCGCTGGAGGAAGGAGGCGAGGAGGAAGAGGAGGAGGCCGTCGAGAGCGAGCCTGTGGACGGTTCGCGCTCAAACGGAGATAAGGCGGCGGCGGCGGGGTCGAGCGAGAGGGCGGTAGTCGTCGTGTGCGACAGCTTGGCGATCGGTGTGGGAGCCCGGGGGAGAACGATCTCCCGGCGGTGGCAACCCGAGCGGTATGTTCCGGCCTCGTTCGGCTCTCTCACAGTCGCGTCTTCTGCCCTCTATTTTTCAGTTCAGGCAGATGGCTGTGTCGTCGTTGCGCGGTCCCGATTTCGGTTCCGATCGACCGATCGAGAAAAGCAGGAATTTCGTTCTGTCGCTTCACACACTCACCACCCACACCCACACAATTTGAGTCTCGAAGCCCTTGGTGTGTTGGGTTTCAGCACTTGGAACCCCTTTTTCGTCACGTTGGCTGGTCTCTCTTTTTTTACTGAAGGGCCGCAGAACGTTAGACCTCCAACTGACTGACTGGCTGGATTCACAAGTAGTCACCAGACCTGGCTGTCCAACAAAGAGCGCTGCATTGTTAGCCCACGTCGCCGAATTTATATCCTGAACCCAACCTTGACGGGCTGCCGCGCGCGCGCGAGGGGTTCGGTGTGTCGGCTTTGGATGCTGCACGTACCTGTGTGTATTATCGTCCTGCTGGAGCCCGCCGCCGTCGCGAAAGCGCGAGAATGAATCCACACAAGCAGGTTCGCTTTGTTTTAGAGGAGCTGCTGCTTGACCACGAGAAAAGCTGACTCTCCCACTCACATACAGTTTGGGCGAGAAAAAGTGAGGACCTGTTCCAGAAACGAGGGAACAATTCTCGATGCCAGAAGAGGGTGGGTTTCATGGTGGAAAAATGCCTCTCGACCTGGAATTTCAGGAATTGATTGAAGACAAAAAGGAAGAGCATCCACGGGTGGTGGGTGGCGCCGTGGCACCACCCAGCACACTGTCCACAGAGCGTTTATTTTTCAGCTAAGATTTGTTCCAGGCTGAAGTTCCAGCCTGGATTCCAGCAAGGACGATAGCGAACCCACTCAAGCTGATTTTTACACCCCACGCAGCAGTGGCTGAGAGCGTTTCGGAGTCGTCCTCGCAGCCGACACTGGAGGGTTCTTGCCTCTCTGTCCGAGCAACCGACCCGCGCTAAAATTTCTGGAACAAAACTCGTCCTTGGTCCCTCTGCGAACTGGTCGCCAGCTCCCTTCGGAGGCTCCAGAAGTTCCAACTGGCAGCTCCGTCGGACCGACCGCCCCAAAAACCGTCTGGAACACGAAATCGAGCCAGCTGGGTCCAGCTGTAATTTTCCCGTAATTCACAATCTGCCTGCACTGCAAATGGTGATCAAAACCAATGCAGCCTAAGCCAATCAAAACTAGCCTCATAGCAGCACTTTCCCATGCAAGAGTGCTGGTCTTCAACACCCCAAATGATGAAAAATAGCGCTCCTCACGCAGGTCGACGTTCGCTCCGTGAGGGTACAGCAGACTTCCATGGAGCTCGCCACGCAGTCCAGTGGTGTCCGTGGTGCCGTCGGCGCGTCGTCTCCGCGCGGTGATGCCAAACCACGCCGTGCCAAGCCGCCAGCGGCCGATGACCCACTCGCCAAGACCGGCTCACGCCGCTGGAAGCCGCACACCCAGGCCCCAGCCAACGGGAGTAAACGCCGCAGCGGCGCGTCCAAGGGCAACGACGGAGATGACGCCGGTGAAGACGATGGCTACGACGAAAGTCTCCCCAGGGACGACGAGCCGGACGATGAGTGGGACATCTCGCGGCTCAACAAGCACTGGGAGATCGACAAGGAGCTCAAGCGCAGCCTGCCGTACCTCGCGCGCGCCAAGCGCAGCGACAAAGAAACCGCGGCCGACAAGTTCCTACGGCTCAGCAAGATCCCGCTGCCGGCGTCGCCGCAGTCCGAGACGCTGCTGCTGTTTGAGGCCGGCACGCCCCACGCCACGGCGTCGCAGGCGCTCACGGGTCCGCGCCAGGCGTCGCAGCGTAGCCTCATGACGCCCGAGGTCAAGGCCAAGTACTTTGGCGTCGGCGCGCGCGCCGAGTGCCACGCGATCTTCCGCAAGCTCGCGGCGCAAAAGTACCTCACCTCGACGCCGCTCAACCAGTTTCTCCACGAACAACAGCAGCGCGAGCAGGAGCAGCACGACGCACTCGGTTCAAGATCCGCGACGCCCACGACGACGAGTGATCCGGTCGTGCCATCGCTCGCGCGGCTCGACAGCCAGTTTCACCAGACGCGGCTCGACCACGACCGCAAGGGACTCTTCACGCGGCAGTTCACGGCGCGTCACAAGTTCTCGTCGCTCTGCCTCGAAAAGGACCTCCCGCCGTGCATCCGGCTAATCATGCGCAACTACTTCTCGCCAGAGATCAACGTCTCCCACATGTCGATCGGCGACGACCTTGCCGTCGTGTTTGCCGCGTGCCTGCTGGATCTGCCCATGGTCACGGGGCTCAACGCGCGCAACAACCGGCTCCGTGACCGCGGCCTCCAGGCCGTCATCGACGTCGTGATCGCCAAGAAAGACCTCTACCACCTCGACCTCTCGGAGAACAAAGTCGACGGCGACGCCTCGGCCGCGCTCGCGGCGTACTTGGCCGCGCCCAAGTGCGCGCTGCAATCGCTCAAGCTCAGCAACGCCGACGTGGACGACGGCGAGCTCGCGCCGTTTGCCAAGGCGCTCCACACCAACAAATCCCTCCAAACGCTCGACATGTCGCGGAATCACCTCGGCAACACCGAGAACCTCAACGTCGTGCAGCCGTCGATCGTGACCGGCGGCGAGGCGCTCGCGACCATGCTCAGCATCAACTACACCCTCACGTTCCTCGACCTCTCGTGGAACTACCTGCGGCTCGGCGGCGCGGTCGAGATCGGCCGCGCGCTCGCGTACAACAACGGCATCCGCGAGCTCAACTTGGCCTACAACGCCTTTGGCAACAGCGGGGCGCAGGCCATCGGCGAGTCGCTCATGACCAACACGACGCTCGCCAAGCTCAACCTCAGCAACAACAACATCCCGGCCCACGGCGCTCAGGCCATCGCGAGCGCGCTCAAGGTGAACACGTCTGTGACATACCTCAACCTCGACGGCAACCCGCTCGGCTCGACCGGTGGTCGCGCGCTGCTCCACGCCGTCGCGGCCTGCACGGACCGCCAGCTCCAAGTGGCCATGGAGAGCTGTAACTTTGATCTCTCCGAAGCCGACGCGTTCGACCCGAGCGAGAGTACGGGCACGTACGAGCTCAACATGGCGATCCCCTACGAGCGCGCGATCGCGCTCGAGCTGCTCCGCGTGGCCAACACCAAACAGGGATGCAAGTTCCTCTCGATCGCGCACGCGCCCAGCGCGACGCCCAAGCAAAAGCGCAACATCAAGGTCGAACTGCGTGTGGCCGACACGTCGGACGCGCGTCGCAAGCTGCTCAAGACCGCGGGCATTCTCACGGACCCGCAGGCCGACCAGGAGCAGCTCAAGATGTTCCAGCTCGACCGTGACTCGTTGGTCACTCTTTTCCACGAGCTGGACGAGGACGACTCGGGTTTTATCGACGAGACCGAGCTGCGCCGCGGCATGCACAAGCTCGGGCTGTTTGCGAGCCGCGGGGTCCGGGAGGACGACGTGACGCGGTACATTGCGCAGTACGATCTCGACGGCACCGGCACGATCGAGCTCGAGGAGTTTGTCGAGCTCATGGCGAGCTTCAACTTGGAGTCAGGTGACGACGGGCATTTCTCTCGGCAAGTGTGCGACGTCGAGACTGGCGCTCCGTTCGAGATCCCGACTGACGGCGTGCTGTACATCGACTTTGTCGACTTCCACGTCTCGGCCGACCAAGACAATGCGCATTCGCACGCCGGCGTCGAGCGGCTGATCGAGAACATCGAGAACAGCAAGAACAAGTCGCAGATGCTCGAGATGGCCAAGTCCGGGCTCTACTTCCGCGCGCCCGAGGCGCAGCTGTTGCTGGACACTGTGAGCGACGTGTTTGAGATCACCCACGCGGTCAGTCTGTTGCTGCCCAACATGGTGGACCCCAAGAGCGCGTACACGCTGATCGACACGAACCTCTCGACGGCCCAGCGCGTGCGTCTCCAGCACCTCATGGCCGCGGCGCTGCAGCCCATGCTCGGGCTCGCGACAGGCCACTACAAGATTGACCTGGGCAACGACCTCGACCGGCTCACGCTCAAAAAGCTCGTGGAGAACAGCAACCGCACGGCGTTTCTCCGCAAGAAATCGGGCCTCAAAGACACGTCGCAGCACGGCAACTTCCACGGCTTCCGCAACGAGACGGTGAACGGCAAGCCCCTGGAGCTTGAGCCGCGGTTCCTTGACACGATGCCCAAGTTCGGCATGCTTGAGTTCGACTACACGCAGATCGGGCGCACGCCGCCGGCGCAGGCCATGTCCAACACGCGCTTCGAGCAGCTGCTCAAGAACTTGCAGCTCGAGCAAATGGCGCCCGGTGTCGGCCCGCGGGCCGTGGCGTCGTTCTCGTCCTCCCCGGGGCGTCGTACGTCGTCTTCGGTGGCAGACAAGAAAGCGACGACGCCGTCGCTCGGGATCCGCGCCGGTCAAAACGGGAGCAAAGCCAAATCGCAGAAGACCTTGTCGCCGTTCCCGCCGCTCGTGCCCCACACACCGTCGCTCTTTGCCGAGTTCGACAAGATGAAGACCGTGAAGAACTCCATCAAGTTTGGCGACGGGCTCAACGAGGTGGCCGAGATCCAACCGGCAAAAGACACGTCTGCCACGGCGCCGTCCACGCCCGAGGCCCACGCCCGAGACGAGGAGGAAGATGGGGACGAGGGCCCTCCTTCCAAGCGACGAGCAGGAGACGGCGACGACGAGAGAGACGAGGCACCGCTCGTGATCACGCGCAACGGCAAGGAGACCACGACCGCGCGGCGCTTGCTGTTCAACTTGCAGTGGTACTTGGCGATGCGCTGGGTCACGGCCCAGCAGGCCGTGCGGCTCCTGGCGATGTGGCCGCGCGCGCTCGAGGCCTCCCGCCTGGAGGCCGTGTGCATCCTCTTCGACCGGCTGCTGGACTTGCATAACTTCAGCGGCGTGCTCTCGGTGCTCTCCGAGAGCGAGGCCGCGCAGTGCTTCTACCGCTTCGGGTGGCTCAATATCTGGAGCCCGCTCAACGTCGACAACTACTACGAGCTCCATCTCGCGCAGTACGAAGAGCGCGAGGTCGCCAAGGCGCTCGTGCGGCTCGCGATCGACGAACCGGGCGAAAACTGGCAGCGTGAGACCTTCGGATGGTCCCGGGACGAGCTCATCCCGGGCTGGGAGCTCAACATGTCGTGGCTCAAAGACGGCGGCTTCCCCGAGAAAGGGTACTTGTGTCTCGAATACTACTCGGGCGCGGACAAAGGCTGTGGGCCTGTGTGGCCGACGCGACGCGAGCTCGCGAGCTCCACGCTGTGCGGGCTTCCACCGGATGACGAGCTCCAGCAGATCGAACTCCACGTCGACTCGCTGTGCATGATGAAGCGAACGCGCACGGCCACGGACTCGACCTAAACGGGCGATCAAAGACAAAACCCAATGGGCACAGGACTGGGTCCTTCCTCTGGTCTCTTGTAGCATTCGCAACACGTTAATTTATTTTCTCTATATGGGGGTGTGTGTGTTGCGCGTACTCTCAGGTTTCGATGATTTGTTTTCTTGTTCTTCTTCCGCGGCGGACGTCTTCGGTGCGTGTTCTCTTCTCTACATTCGCACGAGGTCCATGTGTTCGCGTTCTTCGCTGGCCATCGACGAGATGGACGAAAAGTTGCGGATCGAGTCGGGATCGCCGAACGAGGCGTCGCTCACTCGCGTCGCCGAGTCGCGCTCGGGCTCGTCGGCTTCTTGGATGACGGACGCGACGCGTTCGCCCAAAAGTCGAGAAAAGGGCGCTTCTTGATCAACCACGTACGGCGTCCGCTTGCCCATGACCGGGTCGCCGTCCGAATTGTCACTGACGAACGAGCTCTGGGCCGACAAAGAAGCCGGCAGGGTGCCGACGATACCGGGCTCTTCTGTCTCCAGGAACGACGAAAACGAGCTGCTGCTCATGAACGACGCGTTCGCAAACGACGTATTCGCAAAGCTCGTCCGCAGTTTCTTGTCCATTGCGTAGTGGCGCTTGAGCCCCGACAGCAGGGCATTGAAGCTCGATGTGAACGCGAAGCCGTCGTTCAAGAAATGGAACACGTCGGTACGCGCGAGTGAGTAGCGTTTGTCGAATCCGATCTCGACTTCATTCAGCACAACCGGGAAGATAGGGCGTCCCTTGTCTTCCGCGAACGCGAGCTGATCACGCACAATCTCGCTGCTCATGGTCTCCTTCGACAGAATCACAATGAAGCACGTGCACTTCAGGATGGCTTCCTTCGCCAAGTGGATCCGTTCGTCGAACGTCTGACCGTCAATATTGCGGTCGCCGTAGAACATGATATCGCGCGACTTCAACTCCTTGCAAATGCGGTGCACGAAACTCGCGTGACGGTCGCCATGGGAAACGAATACATACTGGGCACCTGGTGCGTCCCATGGCTGAAACATTTTCGAGAACCCCGTCGAGATGATCGAGTTGTTGAGTACCGACGCGTTCGCTTGCGCGCGACTTCTTGTGACCATTTCTTTTCGCCGCTTTTCAATCTCGTCGCGCACACCATCGAGTAGCAAATTGAACTGCGCCTTGTACTTGGGCTCGATGTACTCGTATTCGATCTGGCGCGTGTTTTCAGGGTTGCGTTTCGTCTCCGTGATGGCGGGCTCGAAGGGGATAATCTGGCGTGTGTACAGGTACACCTGGAGCTCCTCTCCGATACGAATACCTTCTGTGGACACGGCGAGGATTGGTGTGCCGACTTGCTTCGCGAGCGCGAGTTCCTTCAAGCACCACTCCGATTGTGCGTAGTCCTCGGTCAAAATGCACACGACCAACGCGGCATTCGTGATGCCTCGCGCGATCTCTTCACGCCACACCGAGCCACCACCAATGCCGCTGGGATCCATGAGATCGAGCCACGTCGTAACGTTAGCATCTTCCAGCGACTTGCGCAGCTTCTTGGCAAACTCGGCGTGGGAATGAGTATAACTGATCATTACATCGCGATGGCCAGCGGCTCGCTTGATCGCAAACAAAAGTTGCGTGTCCGTCGAGCAGTCCAACGGTCTCAAACCGTCCGTGTTCACCTGCATAATGCTGCCGCCACACGCAAGCAGTGCCAGCGCCGACTCTTCGTTTTCTTCTCGGACGGCCATGTGGAGTGCCGTGTCTCCATTGCTCGGAAGTTGGTAGTTGATATCGGCTCCGGCTTCCACCAACACGGAGAACAATTCACGGGTGGCGTGCCGCGCGCTCGCGGCACAAAGGAGCGGGGTCATCTCTTCGAGGTCGATGACATTCGGGAGAGCACCCTTCGCCAGTAGGCTTTTCACGATATCGAGTTTGTTCAACCGAGCTGCCCAATGAAGTGGTGTGCGGCCTCGAGCGTCCTGGAAGTTTGGCTCTGCGCCAGCTTCGAGCAGCAAGTCGACTGTCTCTTCCGATCCACTGATGGCCGCCCAATGCAGCGGAGTGCGTCGGTTCATGCCGACATAGCCGTGTTCTCCGAGGCAGTTGATGTTGGTGCCACGGCGAATGAAACTGCGAACGGCGGCAGTATCATTCATTGCCGCTGCAGAATGGAAAGGGGTGAGAGCGACGTCGCAGCCCCATTCTTCGAGTTCCTGGGCGACAGAAAAGTTACCGCGCAAGTACGCAAGCTGGAGTGCCGTGAGCGTGTTCATGTAGCCGGGATCGGGAATCACCAAGTGGTTTGCACCATTCTCGAGCAACTCTCGAACGACCGAGGGTGTTTCGGCCAAAAACATGGGCGGGATCCGTTCCGAGCGGTAGGACGATTGTGCGATCGTGCCAACCTCAGCTCCATGGCTGATCAACCACCGCACCGCCTCGAGTTGGCCAGTCGATACAGCGCAATGCAGCGGTGTCACAAGCGTCGTCTTGAAAATCGACACAGCGTCATCTTCATCCGATGTCGCGGGCTTGGAAACAAAGTAGTGCGCAAAATACCAAAACAAGTCACCCGTGCTGAACCGTACGCGGCTGAACTTGTCCAACGTCGTGGTTTCGAATCCGTACGACCGAAGCAGCTCGAGCGCCTCGATATTGCCGTGGTACGCGGCCACATGCACCGGGTTCTTCTTCGACTGGCCAAAGCACCTGAAGTAGATCTTGGCATCGCCATAGAACCTCATGGGAAATCCCTTTTCGTGGAGATTCTTGGCACGCGCGAGCTCGAGCACGCTCCGCATTTCCCGCAAATCACCGAGCGACGTGGCCTTGTAAAGCCGCTTTCGAATTAGCGCCAGCACCTGCTCGTCCTTGTTCATGAGTTCCGCTGCCGCAGGGTCCACGAGATGCTTGCGCACGTTGCCGGTCTGGTCGCTCTCCTTGAACGCGCCGAGCTGCATCTTGATGTGCTCTCGATACCGGGCAAAGTACACAAGCTCGACGAAGACGCCGGCGTAGCAGATCATCGCACAGAGCGCGAAGAAATGGACGCGCAGGGTGTCGCACGAAAAGGCCGCGCCGTTGAAAAACATGTACCAGAAAAACACAAACACGATCATCGCGAACACGAGCATGAACACGGCCATGAGCTCGCAGAGCTGGAACACGAACGTGCGCTTGATCTTGTTGCGGTTGCCTTCTTCGTCGCGCTGCGCCTGGCGCTTGAACGGCTCAAACGTGCGCACACCAGTACCGGGCATGCCCAGCACGATCACGAGCGGTAGCGCGTGGAACACGAGCGCCGAGAAGCCGACCATGTTCTCGCACGACGTCGCGCGCAGCGTGTACACGGCACCGGGGTCGCGCAGGTAAAAGCCGTGGCGGTCGGGGAACTCATCGTTCAGTACGATGCTCTTTGGGCGGTACCCGTAGTACACAGCGACGCCGGCGGCCATGACCGTCGCGAGCGACGCCGAGACGCGCAGCAGGCGGCGCGCAAAGAACGAATTGTGCGCGAACGCGTAGCTGAGAAACACACGCGGCACGGGCGGCTCGCGGCCCATGAGCGGCGACGCGAGGCTCGCGTTCGCGGCGGCCAGGCTGCCGTTGTGTCCGTAGAAAAATGACGATTTCTGGCTCCCGCCGTGGCCGTCGAGCTGCTTGTGGAACATACTGCCGCGGGCGCCGGCGGCCGTGGATGTGGCGGTGGCCGCCGTGGCGTGGACGCCGTGCTCTTCCATGATCACGGGCGTGAACGTACCGCGGTCGACGTCGGCCATCATGGCCGGCGACACATCAGCGCCGTGGCCAATGCCGGTGCCGCCGCCGCTCGGGCGGTCGAGCTGCGCGGCGGCCGCGAGGGTCTGCATGTTGATCACGGTGTCGGCGGCATCGGAATGCGACGACGCGGCCGACGACGGCGTGTCCCCGCCGTGTGCAAAGTGCTTGAGCGACGCGCGGTCCGACGACGCCGACGCCGACGTGGCGCGCTTCTTTGGCGACTTGAATCCCACAAAGTTGCTCATGCCCGACTGACCGATTGCTCGACGCGAGAGAACGACGCAGCGATGCCTCCGGAGCACGAGGGGTTATGTGTGTAGCGGGAGGCGTTGCGTAGAGGCGGTCTCGGAATCGGACTCGTGGGTCGTGGGGCTCCTTGTGGCCAATACTGTGCACGGCGCAGCGAGACCTCCGCCGAGACGTTGCGCTTCCCTCCCTGGCGATCGCGCGTAAATACTGGCAATCCCGCGCACGTCAGCTGAAAGTTTCCATGCGACAGGCAGCGAATAGTGTTTTATACAAATCAATTGAACATGTTTTGTTTCAAACTCCCATACAAAGTAGAGTAAACTAGAACGGTTTGAAACTCACCGTGTCTGAAACAGGTGATGGAAACAGTGGCTCGGAAAGTTTTGCGCTGGCTGCAAACGCTATGCCTGCGAGAATACGCTCGGCGAGCAACGGCGGACCATGGACGTGACGCATCGCGCGAAAGGCGACGCTTTCGTGCAGCGACCTCGAACCACAGGAAGGCGCCCGTCGCTTTCAATGTATGCCGCGAGTGCACATCCCGATGTTGTGCTGGCCTGTGATGTGGAAATGGTTGAGCCAGGTGGTTCGGCGGATGTGCGTGTGCCCCAGCGTGTTACACTGCTGGTCGGAATGCCCCCGCGCACATCTTCATCACGTGTGCACATTGGGCATTCACGGAGGCTGTCCGAATCGGTCTCCGATGTATGTGCTGCACTGCACTGTTACGCAGCGACGCCATCGCGTCGGCCAAGGCAACCACCATGGCCCATGGCGTGGGTGGGTGGGGAACGCTGTGCGGGATGGAGACCATCACTCTTGACAGTAGGAATGGTTGTCATATTGGACTTGAGGTTTGACATCAGCACCCATCCAGGTGCCAGCGTGTCGCAGGAGGGACGCTACATGGCATCAGGTCACTCGATCGCCGTGTCCAGACACGTGGAGATGATACTGGCCGCCAAGAGACTTGGCGAAGAGGAACGGAAAAGATCTCGCGAAGGGAGAGGAGAGTCGCGCGAAGTTCGCGATCTTTTCCTGGAGAGAGGGTGGCAGGAACCAGTTGATAGGTCGCACTGGGTGGCAGGTTAATGGATGATAAATTAGGGGTACTTTACAGCGGGGGGCTAGCGATATTTAAGTGTCGCATGGGCGGAGGTGCGCCTCACCATCGTCGCCCTACGAGCGCCGAGAGCGATGGCAGCGCCTGGCGCGCGTCCGTGCGGAGCGGAGGCAGCATGGCCGACGGCGGCTGCTGGGCTGCGTGGTGGTGGTGGTGTTGAGGATGGTGGTAATGAGACGCGGTGGCGTACGAGGCCGGATAGTAGTGGTGTTGCGGCGCATAGGCGACCTGGTGATGGACGGGTGCGTGGTAATAGTCCACGTAGGCCGCTGGGGCGCGCTGGTAGACATGGTCCGGGGCGGTGGGGGCGTACGCCGCGTAATAGTTCGGTTGGGCCGGCATGTGGGAGGGCATCGTGGAGGAACGCACGGCCACGGGCGGTGTCGTGGTCGTGGACTGGGGCGGGAGGTACTCGTCGTCGACCGCGAGCAGGTTGCACTTGGTCGGATCCTCGAGCAGCGCCGTCAGCTTGTTGCGCTGCTTGTCGAGCTGCTGCGCGTACGACTCGCGGCGCGCACCCTCAAAGTGGCCGATGGCCTGCTCCATGGACGCGATGCTCTTGCGGAGCCCGATGATCTGGCGGTGCGGCCAGCGCGCGAGACCGTTCTTGCGGCAGATCTTCTTTAGCAGCGTCACACAAATGCCAAACACCTGCGCGACCTGCGCGAGCGGCTTCTCAAAGTGCGGGCGCAACATGTCGAGCGTGATCGTCTGGGACGCCGACATGTTGGGCCGCGCGGGTGTCTTGGCACTCGGGCTGGTTGAGCTGTTGTTGTCACCGCTCGTGCTGGCGGTCGGCGTGATGGGCTCGAACGTCTCCGAGTCGCGCGAGGTGCTCTCTGGCTCGTGGACCTGGACGCGCAGCGAAGGCTCACCCGACTTGGCGCGCTTGAACGAGACACGCTGCACGAGCTCATGCTCCTCGCCGGCGTCATCCTGGGTGTCGACGCCCACGAGCACGACGTCCATGTAGCGGCGCTTGCGGGTCGCGGGCGACGTGGCCTTGTGCAGTGACGGCGACTTGGTAGCTTCGTTGTCGGCCATAGCGAACGGACGCGGCTGAACTCCCATGGTAATTGGCTCCGGAGGGGACTTGTGGGATAGCTGGCGTGTCGAACAATGGCCTTCCGAAAATGTCTGGACGAGTGCGAGGAAACCAAAAGAGCGTGCGATCGATTTCGTCCGGAAGACAAGTGACGACTGGCTGATGGCAAATCGGGAAGTGGCATGGAGACGGCCGGACGACCTTGGTGCCACGCTCTCGCCACACACCGGCACCCCAGCCAGCCCTTGTTGTCCCAACGATTCCCACAACCCGCAACGGCGCAACGTACGTACACACAGTAGCGCAGGGAAACCCACGCTGAGTTGTGTGCGTGCCGATGGATCTCTTCGCCTGCCTGTTGTGGCTCTCCCGAGGCAGATGAGGCATCTTGGGGCACAGGAGGGTTCGGGGTTTTCCCAGAAACGGGCCGCAAGCGCTTCGTCCGTCCAGTGGCCAGCCGACGTACCACTATACTGGAACCACTATTGTGCGCTCCCCTCTCGTCGCTCCACATACACATGGCCGGGGCAGGCACGGTGGGAAATGCATGGAGTTTGGCGCGAGTGTCGACGCCGACAGGTGCCACTCAAGACGATGCTGCACCATCGAGTGCGCTCGTCTTTTCTCTGCTTCAGCCCCCTGAACCCAGCCGAGTGATCCGTGATCGCCATGTGTGGGTGGAGACTCCACTGGAGAGAGAGAGAGATCGGTTTGGCACCGTCCTGTTCAGTTGCCTCACTGGCCACCAGAAACGAAAGAAGACACGGCAGGTGCGGGTTCACTTCGTTCATCAGTGTTGCAGAGTGCGGCTGCCGCGCCCCGTGCACAAAAAGCAAGAGGCGCAGGCGTGCCATGTCATGCGGCGCATACGGAAGCGAGGGCATGCCGCATGGAGCTCTCGTGACTGAAACGTAAGAGGACAAATGTGTGGGGTTGTCTATTTTTCGTGCGAGTGTGCGATGTACCGGCAGTTTTACACGACGGCATCAGGACAACCACCGTGTGCGCAAGGGAATCTCTCGAATCGCGTCACGTTGGAGGAGATCTGATGGTCGAACTCTCTGGCAGCTGACAGCGTGGTGTCGGAGATCGCAACCTCTCATCGGCACAAGATGTCGCATCACGAAACTCAAGTTGCTCAGTGTCACAATGTGATGCTGTACAAACCGTGGGTCAGGCTCCAAGTTCAGGCTGACTGTCAGCCCATGCCAACCACCAAAACAAAAGGACATCATCCACACAAAGCTCCCTCTTGCAGTTTTGAGGATGCCCATGCTGCTTTTTTTCACAAGTTTCGAGACACAACATCAGTGAAAAAGAGCTGCAAGAGACACCACGGAAAGATCGCCATGATAAATACCCACTTGGCAAGTGACTTGCTGCTCGTCGAAAAGCCGGGGCGGAAAAAGAAAAAGAAAAAAGCAAAGGACACGACCACAGCGGTCCATGCGCGGGCCATCGTTCGAATCAAAAGACTCACCCACAGCCATCGAAGCAAATTGCGCCAACGCAGCAGGTCCGACTACGGGCCTCCTCATGAAAATGAGCCTGCCATTTGGATCGCCTCCCTCCGGGCAACTGAAAATTTCGCCCACACGACTGACTCGTACATTTTCACTCCGTACGAGGAGTGCTCGCCCTGATCAGGCGGAAGAATCCAGAGAAAAACTGAGTTTCCGTCCAGAACGACCATGTCAGGGCGTCCCTCTTTCAAACCTCTTGGCACCCGTGGGGCAAAGAAAGGCGCCGGCGGCCCACGTAACCTTGAAGCTAGAAAGAGAACAAGGGAAACGCCCAAGTCCTCAGGCGCCCCCAAGCCCATCTCAGATTCTGGACACTTGACAAAGCTGCCTATGAGTTACGGGAAAGGCCAATCCGGATGGATTGTCGCGTGACCGGTGCCACTGTCTTGACTCGCTTGGCTGGCTGGTGAGTTTTATCCCCAGTGCCCGTTGCGCACCAAAATTTCGCCGGGACCGTTGCGCACCTGCGAGACGGGCGACTGAGGGCCTCCACTTCGTCGACCGCTGTTTTTTTACGACTCGCAGCACGGTCCACGATCCACAGCAGTTGTCTCGCTTTTTGGATCAGGTGCCTCCCGTGGCGCTGATGACACCAGCAGATGCAACGTCACGTTGGCCCCATGTCGGCTGCGTACAGGCGGTCAGGACAGCATGGCGTTCATACCAAAAGCCTTTGCACCACCACAACGCCACAAGACAAGACGAGGGGTTGGCCTGGGCGACGACACGTACGCAGCGATTTGCAATCCGTCCAGCACAGGAGAAGGGGTAGGGGCGGGTCGCAGGCGGGCCAGCCGATGAGCTGAGGTCACCACGCACTCCGGGTTGCAAAAAGCACATCTCTGTGAGCCCGTTCGGTCAACCGAAGCGCGTGTCCACACTGTCCATGCCGCCTTTGATCGCATTCCAATTCAGGTCCCTCTTTTCCGATTTGCACCAGACCTGCTCTTAGCATTCACTGCACAGTACCTAACTGCTCTTAGCATTCACTGCACAGTACCTAACGTTAGAGCAATTCCCCTCAACTTCATCTCAGAATGGTGCGCTACGGTATCGTAGAATGCATCCATGATGGGGCCGTAAATACAGTATGAGGCTCACAGTGAGCCTCCTCCGGCCCATGCAGAAGGGCTTTGTGGTCACCTGAGATAGATGGCGAACGATTGATTTGTGGGGGGCGGAACCTCCCGAGATACAAATCTTCTACGTTAGAAGAACCGAACCGTCGGCTAGACTGCTTACGGTACAGCATGATACCTGGAAGGTGGATCGAACCGCGCAGTTGATTCTTTCGAAAGAAGATTCAGGCCTCAACGCTCTCTCTCTCTCGCAAAATCGCGCAGGTCTCGAACGGTACACAGCGAAGGGAATGGTTATTGCCGTCTGCGGCATTTTGGCCTGGACATGGACGGTCGCCGGTCTGTCGTGGCTGAGCGATGCGACGACTGGCTTCAAGCGCAAGCGGGAGGCTTGCGCACACGTTTTGCGGCGCTCGATGGAAGGGGCGGTAAGGTCGCTGCATCGGCGATGCCAGTGCCGATGCACTGGCACCTTCCATATCAGCGTGCCGATCGTCACGACCCTCGTTTTTCCGACGAAGACTCCCTCCCCATCTCTACTGCTGTGGTAGAAGCTTTTGTTTTGGTGGAGCCTCTAAAACTCCAGTTGACTGGTACGACACCAGTGGGAACTGATTGCTCTGCACGGCGCATGGACTCCTTCAATTCCACACTCCTAACCTTATCGAAACCCAAGGCTTTGCTTCAATCTCTCAATCCGTGCCGCTCGCAACTGCCAGCGGTTGGTGATCAACCTGAGGGACTTCAACTCCAGTGTGTGAAACGCCAGGATCAGCATGCACAATGTGATCGCCCAATGGCTCTTATTCAGTGGGGAGGAAGGGAAGCGAACCCGCAGTGCACAGACGGCACCGCATTCTGGATATTTGGACATGCACATTCGCTCCCTATCTTCTTAGGTTTCTCTCTTTGTTCTCCTTGCACATCCAGGGATGATGTGACGACCGGCGAGAAAAGGCAACTCTCGCTTCGTTTTGGAAGCTTGAAGCGGGTCGATTTGTGGGTCTGGCTTCTGGACGCTGGGCCGTCGGTGGTGCGAGTCGCAGGCTGGCTGGTCGGTTCCCCTTGTCGTCGTGGCACCGATACGCAACCCTTGGCAGCCAAGGCTCGGATTGCTGCGCTGACAGCGAAGGTGCGAGTTCGTTCTCTTCGCATCCGGACAGAGTCGCGATGCACAAGGGAAGCAGGATGGAGGAGCAGGCGCTGGCGCGAGAAAGCGTCCGTTGGATCACCGGTGATGGGTGAATTTGAGTGCCACACAGACTGTGACTCACGGTCGCAGTGACCTGCCTCCCACCGTGAAAGTTCCATCGTTGAGCTCACGCGATGTGGCGGTGGGGTGTCGCCTCCAGTCTGGAGGACAGAGGGGAATGCCCCCAGTTCTCGTTAGAGAGTTTCCCTTTCTCGTCCTTACGGTTCTGTATCTGTTTCCCACGTTCTCCTGTGCGGATCTGTTCTTTTTGCCCGAGGCAGAACATGAACAGATTGCCCTCGAAGCTCTGGGTTCCGATCGCTTGGATAGCGGCGCGCACCGTGCTGCCGATCCACAAGATGCCGTCGCACGTGTGGCTGCTTTTGTGGCAGCAGCCATCTGACCATCACTCGGTAGGAGTGGTGGTTCGACGTCAAGCGCTCGTGATGTGGTCAGAGACGTCGTGGCATCGTCGGGTTACTTCGGTGCAACGGGGTGCTGTCTGTCTGTCTGGCTCTGTCACGCGCATGGGCTCCTCATTTTTTCGCTGAGGTGCCCAGGAGCCTCCTGGGCACCTCGACGAAAAAGTGTTGAGCCTCGAACTGGATGCAGCACTAGGCAGCCAGCTACAGTATCGTGGGAAAGACTGGGGACAAGTGGTTCAATATGAAGACAAGCGGGAGGATTTGTACGTCGGTATGTTTCCCGGTTAAATAAGTCACTATTGGCTCTGTCTGTCACTCTAGTGCTCAGTTGCGCCACTGGTGGTCGTAGTCGCCTCGTCGCGGCTCGGCCCTAGTGGTGTACTGCTCGGGCTGTGGCTGGGTGGGCTGGTTAAGAAGCGAGGCGAGCGATGGCAGCGGACGCTGGCTGTGGTAGTGACTCGTCGGGGACGTGTAAGTTGTGGTAGTGGCATATCGCTGGTCGTAAGAGTGGTCACTCGTGGTGGAAGGGGGGCGGCCGTGGGCCTCGTACCGTTGTAGCGGTTCCTCCGCATCCAGCGTCACGGCCGAGGCCATGACGCTGCCTTGCGGGGCGTAGTAGTAGCCCACGTGGGGCTGGTGGTGGTGGTGGGAATACTCCTTGCGGAGTGGTGGCTCGGGCGGTGGTTCAGCCCGTGGCGGAGCGGCCGGCGTCGCGTTGGCCTCAGCGTTCAAAGCAGCCACGAGCTCTTCGTCGGACGGGGCCCGGCCCGTGCGGATGTACGCCTCGAGCTTGATCTGCAGCTTGCGCAGCTGGCCGGCGTACTGGCGGCGCTGTTCGCCGTCAAAGTAGTGCACCTGCTGCTCCATAGACGCGATGCTCTTCTCGAGACCGATGATCTGGCGGTAGGGCCACGAGACAATGCCGTTCTTGCGGCAGATCTTCTTGAGCAGCGTCGTGCACACGCCAAAGTGGTTCGCGGCGTCCTTGAGCGGCTTGCTAAAGTGCGTCTGTAGCATCGGGAACGTGATGTTGCGCGAGGCGTTCGCGACCGACGAGCGGTCGTTGCTGCCGTCGTCCTGTTGCTCTGCGTGCGGCGACGGCATGCCATCGAACAGATCGCTGTCGCGGCCCGAGCCGCGCGACGACGCGCCCGCCCAGGAGTCGCGGCCCGAGAACTCCATGTCGTCGTCGCGCACCAACGCGCGGATCGACGTCGACGTGATGTGCACGCTTCCGAAGGTGGGCGAGGCGCCGCTGCCGCGGCCGCTCATGCTCATGTCGCTGTCGCCGCGGCGACGCTTGCGCTGTGCGGGCGACAGCACGGCGTCGTATCCGTCAAGCGACATGCGCGTGTGGGACTGCTCCTGCTCCTGGTGTTGGTGCTGGACCTGGTGATCTTCGTGGAGAGGGAACGCGTACGCCGGGCGCTTGAGAGTGAGCGACGGCGAGCGCGTCCAGGACGAGTGATCGAGCAGGCGTGCGTCCAGCTTCAGGCCGGCGTCGATTCGCTGGCCGTTGTTCGTATCTTTCTCGGCGGTGCGGGCGGCTTCAGCGGCGGAGCGGTCGTGGAATGCAGAGCTCATGTGGATCGACGGGAGATGGTGCACGGCCATTGACAGAGGTGGTGTGGAGGCGTTTGGATAGCTTTGCTCCCGGGATGGCAAATACGAGACTGCGCAGGTGGGACCGTCGGGCGGGATCCCCTGTCCGTCGGTCACTTGACGTTCTCGTGCGGTCGCTTGGACGTAGGTACAGTACACAGCAGCTCACGGAGAGCAGAGGCGGTGCGGGGTTTGCGTTGCGTCGTGTCGTGCCACCCACTCGTCGGCGATTGACAGCGAACTGACCGACTGATCGCTCGCTCCTTACAACGGACTCAGACTCGTCTCTATTCAGTTTGGCTGGGACTGGGAGGGGAGGTTCCC
Organism: Pythium biforme; assembly: GCA_023337735.1. NCBI lineage: Eukaryota > Oomycota > Peronosporomycetes > Pythiales > Pythiaceae > Pythium > Pythium biforme. The sequence goes on from JAADXJ010000416.1 coordinate 20,058, forward strand.
TTCGCCGGCATCCCACCCGGCAGAAGGAGAAGAAACGAGTCGTTCCTTTTTGTGCCCATTGGGTGAAGGAGGAGGGGCAGCGACGGGCCCCTTTCACTGATACTGTACACAGCCCGTCTGGACTGCAGGTCTGTATTACGAAGGCGTAGACGTCGTCGGTGTGAGTTGGTTCGTTCGAAAATACCGAACGACCGACCGAGAGAGCAAGAGAGCGAGATGGCAAAAAGCAACAGCAGATTGTGTGGAGGGATAGAAACAGGGCGCCGAGATGGTCCCCCCGCGTCTGCGGAAATCGCGGACGGTGGGACTTCTCGGATTCCAGCCGTCCCAGGCTCAAGCGCTTCCACACTCCGACTCCTTCCACTGCAGTGGGAGTCCCACCGAGGTCGACCGACGAACGCGCGACGCCGCTTACGGGTCGCACGAGCAACATCGCCCCGGGCGAAGACCACATGAGCAAGCAACGTCGAATACAGTATCCGGCGCCGCCCTTCTTGTGGGGTACAGTCCACGTGTACAGAGAAGAAGACACTGCAGCGACCGCTTAATTGTGCTTCCTGCTTCGTTGCGCGTGGTCATGATGACCACTACAGGATACAGTGCACGATCGGGTACCGGGGAAGTATCTCGCTGGTACAGACGCCGTCGGCTCTCCAGCAGAGGAACCGAGGCAGTTACGCCGGTCCCTTATGCGGTTGACATTGCGTGTCAGGATGGCGAACGACTGAGTCTTGAGCCTCCTGGAATAGAGGGGGGCGAGCTCCACATGGTTCTGCAGCAGTTGCTGCGGCTCCAGGCGCCAAGTGCAGAGAGGGGCATGAGGGACACTCGGAGTTTCCTTTGAATCCAGCCAGATCGGACAACAATTGATCTGGCTGTTTGGTGAAAAGCTACGTTGCATCGTGGAGCCAGCCATCGTGGATCGGTCACTTGCACGGCGCCATGTGGTCTCAAAGGCACGCAGACATCACGTCCGACTGTGCCACTGCAACTTGTCGGTCTTGAGGTCACACAGCGCTCCAGGGTCGGTCACAAGGCAATCGCGCCGACTGCGTGAAGACGCCAGAATGATGGATCTGTCGGAAACGAACGCCACGGTGTCTCAAGCCAACGAGATAGTATGGATCCCTCACAAAAAGTCACTGGTGAGGGTTTTGAATTTGTCCGTTGTACAGCTCCCACGGGGGGATGATCAAGGTGCCTTCCGCTCAAATTTTTCAGGTTTGGGGGCCAGCGTCGTTCCAAACATTGCAATGATGTACAAAGCGAAGCACTGCTGTCAGTGTACCTGTATCCACCCTATCAAACTGATCCCTGCAATGGTGATTCGTGCTCACTTTTCCGCTACGGTTTAATGCAAATTAGACCCGGAGTGGATCGGGTGCCTCGGTACAGTACATGCTCCGGATTGGTCGTGCTCAAAGCCACTGGTAAACTATTACCTCACGGCATCCACAGGAGGCACAAGTGACCAAGCGGCTTTCCACAGCGGACTCTGCCGGTGCTGATACGCCCAACCTCTATCCGATTTTGCGCACCGATCATCAAAGCGCGGAATGGATGAGTGCTGAGCAATGCCGAAAAGCAGGAGGCGAGATCTCAGAATGTACCCATGTTGACACGAACTGGCTCTTCTGTATGAATTCAGTTCACTTGGAGCACTCCTATGGCAGAAATGGGACTGCCACTCTGTTATAATAGTAGACACTTTGCGCTCCTCGTCGCGGACTCATAGAGGCTGGGCATCGGCAACGTATTTTTGCCATGACGCAACGCGTTGGTGGCCGGGATACTGCTCTCCCACACACGGAAGTGGTGTCAGCCTACGGCATGTATTATATTCTCCCAACAGCGTTCTCCCCAAGGCTGGCGATCGGTGTCGTCTCTTGATGAGACCATCTTGACGCCTGCTTGCCCCAGCCGGAAGGTATGTCACGTGCCAGTCAACCAACGGCTGATGTTGGAGGCAAATCGTGGCGTGTCGGTGCGCAGCGCACGCTTTGTTCGTCTACAACAGACACTCGCAAAGGTACGGACACTTGACGGGGCAGTGCGCGGCTTCTCCGCGAGCATCTGTGTGGCCTGTGCCTGTTCCATAGTAGTGTTCAGTATTTCAGTGTCCAATGCTCCTGTTCGCGCTGACCACAATGCGCACAAAAAAGCGGTGCAGGGGTACACGACGAGGAGCAGCCTTCTCATGAGATTTGCACGAGCAGACAACGCACCGTGCCACGCTTTCCGCAGTCAGAAGAGTGACGCCGAGATGTCGCACGCAGAGCCACTGTGGTTCGCAGTGAGAACCACCGTGGACGCGTGAAAGTGTGATCATGCTGCGGTGTCGAGGGCGATTATGGCAGCATGGCAGATCCATCATACAATGCATGACACGTCGTGCGCGGGGAGAAAGGATGTGTGCGATACGTCGTCTCCGAGTGGCCGCACTGTACGTTTTGGGTTTTGGCTCCCAGGACGGATCTGT
>JAADXJ010000417.1:0-22509 GCA_023337735.1 Pythium biforme
TAGAAGGTGGGATCATACGGAGTGCCGAAGAGGATGTTCTCGCGGACCGTGTTGTGCTGGATCCACGCCTGCTGGCTTGCGTATGCGATGGTACCGCGTACAGCTCTTGTTCCACGCAGTTGCTCCATCTCGCCGAGCAGTGCGCTCACAAGACTGGACTTGCCACTACCAACAGTACCGACGACGATGGTAAGCGACCCCGGCTGGATGCTCAAGTTGATGTTGCGCAAGATGGGGCGAGCAATGGCGTCGACGGCATCGTCCGCATCCTTTCTAGCAGTTGGCTGAGCGACCCATGAGAAGTCGGCATCACAAAGTTCGATGATGGCCTGGCCCTCGTTAAGTGAGTGCAAGGACGCAGACTCTGGGCCCAGCTTCAACTCGTCAGCTGCAAAGAACTTGGAGATTCTCTGCATCGAAGCGATAGCCTCCGATGTGAACACGATGGCGTTGGAGAAAATGCCAAATGGCATTCGACAGGCGTTGGCAAATGCGAGGAGAGTGAAGGCCGTGGGTACTGTCAACTCGTTTCCTTGATAGACGTACACAATGAAACACGCGGCCGTCATGTACGTCTGCGCGAGTGTCAGCACGACCATATTATTGACGCGCAAGTAGTCGTACTTGCGGATCAGCTTGATCTCGCGTTCACGGATTTCGGCGATTCGCTCGGACATGGAGGCCTCCCAGGCGTACATCTTGATCACGCGAATACCTTGCAAGACTTCGTTGGTCACCTTCACACGTTCGCCCGCAACCTTGAGGATCTCTCGTCGCATCAACCCGATCTGGCGCGAGTTGGCCACGGCGTAAAACAAGATGCAGGCCGAGGATACCGCAGCCGCGAGACCGACCAGCGCGCCCATTTCGACACCGATGAGGATGCACACGGACATCACCATCAACGGAGAAACCAGCGCCCACAGTCCAATCGCGTACGCTTCATACAGACGCTCGCTGTCGACGCCCGCGAGTGTGATGATGTCGCCGCTGTTCATCGACAAGCGCGCTGTTGACGTGAGCTTGAGGATTTTCTGGTAGACGCCGTTGACGATGATCATGCGCGCGTTGACGCCCGACCGCATCGTCAGGTACATGCCGTAATCCAGCGACGTGACGCCGATGAGCGTCGTGGCGGTGAGCAGCGCTGCAAGACCGTAGCCGGACTCAATGCCGAACATGTTTTCCTCACGCTTGAGGTACTGGAGGACGGCCTTGATGAGCAGCGGTTGTATCAAGGTCGCGACGGCGCTGAGCAGGTGCACGAAGATGGCCAGCGCCATGGTCTCCTTGGTTGAGTGCCACAAGGCGCGGTGAATGGATGTGGGCTTGGTCGGGTCTTTGCTGGACTGCTGGTGGTGTTTCACGTCCTCGGCGAAGCTCGTGTCGAACCTCTTTTGGAGCGTCTCGGACCGGTCGGCCTCCGGCAATTCCCACACGTCATCTTCCTCGACCAGCTTTTTGTACCCGCGACTGACCGCCGGGTTCACCCACCAGAGTGTGAGCCGCGACAGCCAATTGGCGCGGTCCAGCGGACTGCGCAAGTCCTGCTTCCACGCGTCCAACGTCACGGCGGACGCGTCGCTGATGCGCGGCGTCTCCAGCGGCGCATAGCCACCGACGGGCTCCGCACCGGTCTTGTCGCCCTGACCCATCGACTGCTGATCTCTTCGGTGTCCAGCGATGCGCTTCGCAACTCCCCGCTTTGACGGTGAAGACGCTCTTTTCCGAATGGAGACATCGCGGCGCGGCCCGCTCACCACCACTTTGGCCACTCTCCACCCGACCCCTCTGCACCTATGGTATGGCGGTTCTGTACACTGTGCGCATGATTCCCTGTCATCAATTCGGTTCTTCCGAACGCGGGAACAATCCGCTTGTTTTGGGCTGAGCAGATTACGTTGCCGACCACAAACTGCACTGCCAGTTGAATGCGAGATTTAGTTTGGGCCCACGCAGACCGTCATTTAGGACGAAATGTTTCTGATATTTTCCGGATTAGAGGAGTCATCTTCTGTTTTGTCATTGGAGTGGGAGTGGTCTGATAAAACACTGTTTACGCGACTGCACGTTTTGTGCGAACGACATACGGCACATAACCGGGCCACGTCGAATGTTATCAACCCACTGGACAACTTTGTGGTTAACCGGTTGAAGCCATTTAAACGAACGACGGGCATTTACTGTCTGTCGCAAGCTTGGATCCGCCAGGCGATGGGTGGAACGACCGAGCAATGGTCGATGTAGCCACTCGTTGTTGGCGGCTGCAATGCGTTTGTCTATTGCGTTGTGTAAGTCGTCTCGCGAGGTTGAGCGCCCACACACTCAATCTTTCTCCCCGCGCAGCGCGTGGACCATGTGCAGCGGGTCACCCTTGGCGGTCGTGTGGCTCTTGTGCGGTTGCTTCAACCGGATGCCCGGGTGCGTCGCCGCGTGCATATCCACGGTGCCGTTGGGCAGTGAGAGCGCGAGCGGCTCGAGCCGCATGAGCGTCGAGTCCTCGTCCTCAAACTCGTACCGCTTCTGTGCCTTGAGCAGCGTCTTCATGGCCGCCTGGTTGCGCTCGTCGACCTTGAGGCCTTTTGTGATCTCCTTGAGGTGGTTGCCCACGTCCATGTTCATCACCGTGAAGTACCTGTTGTGGGTCCAGGCAGTCAGTCCCCAGTACCATAACCCACCATCCAGCTCACGAAACGTACCCTGTGTGCGATTTGCGCGACTCGTTGGCACCCATGGCCGTCACAAATACCTCGACTTCGACCTCCAGGCGGAAGCGACTGGGTGGGAAGTCGCAAAAGTTAGGACTGGTATCAAATAAGCCCATCAGTGTGCTTTTCGATGAACGTACCGCACATTGACGACACGGGCCTCGAGCGTGACGACGTCGGTCGCCAAGATCGGCAGCTTGAACAGCACGCGGTTCATCGCAATCGTCACCATCTTCTCGTTGTTCGTGAAGCTGCGTGCGCAGTAGAGCGCGGCCTTGTCCATCCACGTGAGCAGGTCGCCGCCAAAGAGCGTGTTGTTGATGTTGAGGTGCTTGGGCAAGAACCACTTGCGCAGCTCGAGCAACGTGTTGTCGACAGGGACAAACGTCTCTTTCCCTTCACTCAGCATCTGGATCTGATTGGCTTGGATAAAAGGGAGTGTGTCGACCTGCGCTTGGTCCTTGCGCCACCGTGCCGCTAGGGCGAGTCGCTGCGTGGCCGTATCGCGCATCGCCACACAGTGGTCGGCTTGGTCTTCGTCAAAGAGCTGCGGGAGCCCCTTGCGCGAGCGCCCAAAGCGATCGATCGCGACCATGGTCACGATGCCACTATGTGTGTGCTGGTACTTGTTGGTCTGGAGATCGTGACGGAAACCGCAGACCTAAACACAAGACATGGTGTTCAGACGGCACAGCATGCTTCCGTGGTCCAATACTACACGCGTACGTGGATGGCCATGGAGGAGCTGCCCATGCTCACGACCTCGCCTTCGATGCGCACGAGATCGCCGTGGAAGACGGGCCGCACGAGGTCCACGCGGTCGAACGAGATCGTCGCCACGGGTGAGTACGCCGCGCTGTTCATTCATCACCGTCACCCGTTGAGACCCCTTGAACCCACACATACACCAGCAACCAGTGGACGCACCGCGCCGAGATCGCGCCGGCAAGTACGTCCATGAGCTCGAGGATCGGCCCTGTGGGCAGCATATGGCCCTTCAAACTCTCTTCGCCCTAGTTCCATCGTCATCACCACGGTCGGCGCCAGTAGCTCTTCATCTGTATGCGCACAGATCCAAAGACCATACCATGATCTCGGTGAACGCGAGCCGCGTGTCGCGCGCGCGCACATGGGCGGGCATCTTGCGCCGCGCGATCGCATCGCGCGCTGTGAGCAGCAGCCGCTGGAGCGTCATCTCTCTCGCTCGCTCTCTCTTCCCGTTGTTGGCACACGATGGAGAATTGGCCTCTGACGTGTTGGGTGGTGGCGGTTACGGTTAGCAAGCGTCTGCGTAACCCCTTGCTCCGTCCAAACTTCAAGTGACACGCAAAATATACCAAAACACGGTGCGCTATTCGTTAGGAGATCCAAATCACGATGGAGCTTTGAGTCAAACATGGCTACACCGTCCGTCTTGCTGGCGGCGGGCATGGAGACCTCGTGCGATCGATCCGCCGACGCCGCGGTGACACAGGCGCTCAATACCCTTCATGGATCCACTCACAGCGGGTTCAGGGCGTGGCCGTGAGGCAGGTTCAAGTGGATGCCCGGGTGCGTCGGCGCGTGTGCGTCGACGGTGGCATTGGGGATCGAGAGCTCCAGCGGCTCGAGCCGCATGAGCGTCGAGTCCTCGTCCTCAAACTCGTACCGCTTCTGTGCCTTGAGCAGCGTCTTCATGGCCGCCTGGTCGCGCTCGTCGACAACGAGGGTCTTGGTGATCTCCTTGAGGAGGTTCCCCTCGTCCATGTTCATCACCGTAAAGTACCTATTCGGACCAGACAGGGCGTCAGTATTCTATCCAAAGGGATACCATGGCCAAGGAACGGACCCCGTGTGCGATCTGCGCGACTCGGTGGCGCCCGTTGCCGTCACGAACACCTCGACTTCGACCTCCAGGCGGAAGCGACTGGTTAACCATGCAAGTGATAGGTTAGTAACGGAATGCATCCCTCGCAGCGGCTCTTGAAAACGTACCGCACGTTGACGACGCGCGCCTTGAGCGTGACGACGTCGGTGGCCAAGATCGGCAGCTTGAACAGCACACGGTTCATCGCGATGGTCACCATTTTCTCGTTCTTGGTAAAGTTGCGCGCGCAATACACGGCGGCCTTGTCCATCCACGTAAGGAGGTCGCCGCCAAAGAGCGTGTTGTTGACGTTGAGGTGCTTGGGCAAGAATCTCTTGCGCAGCTCTAGCGCTGTGTCGTCGACTCCGACAAACGTCTCCTTGCCTTCGACCATTAGATGGATCTGGTCGGCTTGGACATGAGAAAGTGCATCTACCTGGGCCTGCTCCTTGCGCCACCGCGCGGCCAGCGCGAGTCGCTGCATCGCTGTGGCTTTCATGGCCGCATAATGGTCGGCCTGGTCTTCGTCAAAGAGCTGCGGGAGCCCCTTGCGCGAGCGCCCAAAGCGATCGATCGCGACCATGGTCACGAAGCCGCTATGCGTGTGCTGGTACTTGTTGGTCTGGAGATCGTGACGGAAGCCGGAGATCTAGAGAAATAAGACGTGAATTAATACGTGCCGCGTTCTTTCCGTGTACGACATAGAACCTACGTGGATGGCCATGGAGGAGCTGCCCATGCTCACGACCTCGCCTTCGATGCGCACGAGATCGCCGTGGAAAACGGGCCGCACGAGGTCCACGCGGTCGAACGAGATCGTTGCGATCGGCGAGTACGACGCGCTACAGTCACATCATCCACCAGGTGAGACCCGTTCCCACATCAAGCACATTCAGAATCGACGCACCGCCCGGAGATCCCGCCCGCGAGCACGTCCATGAGCTCGAGAATCGGCCCCGTGGGCAGCATGTGGCCCTTCAGACTCTCTTCGCCCTTGGTTCAGGCATCACAACATCAGTTGAGGACCTCTTGGTCTGCGCGCTCGTGGATACAAACCAAACGCACCATGATCTCGGTGAACGCGAGACGCGTGTCGCGCGCGCGCAGTTGCGCGGGCATCTTGCGCCTCTTCATGGTATCGCGCGCCGTCAGGAGCAGCCGCTGGAGCGTCATCTCGTTCAGGCGTTCGTCTCTGGCGATGGGGGGGAATGAGATCCTGGACTGACTTCACAGGAAGCCCGTGAAGTGGGTATGGTTACGATACATCAGCGTACCCCCCATACAACACTTCAAAGTGTACCCAAATCCTACATCGTACCAAAATAAGGTGTGCTAGTCGGCTAGAGTCTACCCGGTATTGCAACATGGCTACACCACCGCCTTGTGCGCGGCGCCGCGCTCTTTCTTCTTCTGCTCGGCCTCGAGCACTTCGTGGCGAACGAGCAGGTCGAGAAAGAGCGCGAGGACCGCGTCCTCGCTCAGCGCCGTGCGCTTGGCGTCGAACCGTAGCGCCACGAACAGCAAGAACGCGTGCTTCTCGTCGTACGTGAGCTCGACAAGCGGCGGCGCCGCGCCCCAGAGCACGGCATCGGTCTCTTCCCATTGCACTATGCGGAACCGCGCGGTCGCGCTGCCCGACGTTGCGCCGATGCGCGACAAGATGACGCGCCGCACGGTCTTACGCTCCAGCAAAATCTCGAGTGCGTGGACAGAGAACTTGCGATTCAGCTCCGACTTGAGCGTGCACCAGCCGAGCGGATACCGCGCCATGGCCACCGAGAGCTGGTACACGAGCCACAGGCTGAGCGCGTACACGACCATGTTAATGCCCCACCACAGAAACGGCTTGGACAGCACGGGCTCAATCAGTAGATCCAGTGCCCACTGTGGCAAGTGCACGTGGAACGTCGCGCCGGTGAGCCGGTCGATCACGTCGAACACAAAGAGCCCGCTGACAATGTACTGCAGCGCCTGCAGCGTGAGCCGCTTGCTGTGCTCGTGGGAGACGGCGTTGATGAGCTCGCGTGTGTTGATGTGGACGCGCTGGCACGCGGCCTCGAGCTGGTTCGTGGCCGTCGACTCGGAGATCATTTGGAGCTGCTCGAGCTGGAGCATCGTGTTCTCCATGAGCTTGATCGAGTCGTGGCACCGCATGAGCGTCTGCTGTTTGAGCAGCTGGAGTGACAGCACTTGCATGAGCGTGGCCTCGACGTCGGCGTCGGTCTGCCCACTGAGGTACGAGCCGGAGCTGCACACACACGTGAGCTGCAGGTCTTCGAGTGAGACCAGCAAATACTCAAGCGTCTCGGCCAGCAAAATCGTGTCTTTCGAGACGACCGCGAGCTTCTCGCGCACTTGCAGCGCCACGGCCGGTTCATGATGGACGTGGTGGATGAGGTGCCGGATCTCGCGCAGCGTCGAGTCCAGCACGAACGTGCGCGCAAAGAAATTCCGAATGAAAATGTCGCGGCACACGAGCCCAACGTACTTGGTGAGCACGTGCTCGAAGCGAAACACGTGCGGCCCGCACACGAGACACCCGGCCTTGCCCACGATCAATAGGTCCTGCGGACTGAGATCATAGCACGCGTAGATGTCGCCCAGAATCTGGGCCAGTTCGTTCGCGAGCGCGGGATTCCGCAAGTACTCGGCCGCCGGCAGCTTCGGTTCGATGTGCGTGGCGATGATGCAGTTGTACTTGTTGCGCTGGAACGAGTCGCCGAGGTAGAGCATGTTGAGCAGGCTGAGTTGGTACCGCGAGAGCAGGTCGTTGACGAGCATGGACGAGTCCTGGTGGATGTCGACCACGAGCCGCGCCAAGTGGTCGATGCAAATGTCGTCCGCGGGGCGGTCCAAGATCGCCTCGACTTTGATCCCGTAAATCAGCGAGCCGTCGCAGTTGAGGTGCATGCCGAAATGCTCGACCTGCACGATGCCCGAGGTCTCCGGAAAGTGGCTCTCGGCCTCAAAGTTGATGAATCGCACAAAGTCGTAGTCCAGGATCTTGACCTGCGTCTGGCCCACGGGCACGGCGAACTGCGTGTCGGTCGGCGCACTGTCCACAAAGCTCGTGAGGATGCCGCCCTGGCACCGGTCCAGCGCGCCCATGCGCTCGTTTAACGCGACGATCTGGTTGGACCCGAAAGGGACCCACTCGCCGATGAGCGCGTAGACGTCCCCCAGCGTCAGCGCCTCGCTGGTGGACTTGGGGATGTTGGAGATGCCGACCGCGCACTCGCGCGCGCGGTGGGCGTTGCTGCGCGTGTCGACGCGGTAGTACCCGCGCGAGCGCAGACACTGTGGGAGAAACGGACTCGAGACGTAGGACACGTCCTCGCTCTCGGTGATCGCGCTGCGCTTGTGGAACGCGCCGGCCTTGAGTACGAACCGCGTGCTGTCGTAGCTCACTTGCATGAGCTTTCTCTCGTACGTCGCCGGCGGGTAGATGAACGCGTCAATCTCGGCGCGTAGCGGCGTGGGTATCCGCTGGAGCACCACGAGCCCCCGCGCCGCGACCTGGTAGCCCGTGACGGGTTGAAAGTCGTCGCTCGAGAGCTTGATGCCGCTCACGAGTTTGAGCTCGGCGAGGTCGTCGAGCGCGGCCTTGCCCTCGCGCGAGACGTTGATCCAGCGCCGCAGGGTGTTGCCCTTGAAGCTCAGCGGCATGGATGCCGGCGCGTAGTCAAAGCTGAATGCGCCGCGCACGATGCCCTCGAACATGAGCACGAAAAGAGGCACCTGGCGGATCCAGCGCTCGTTCTGCTTGGTCGAGTTGGCGGCCACGGCGTAGAGGCTGATGAGGTAGAGCAGCTTGAGGTGGTTGGGCGAGAGCTCGTGAGCGAGCCGCGCCGTGGGTGTCGACGCGAGCAGCCACGGCACCGAGGCCGTGCGCGCCGACAGCGGTAGCGCTGCGGAGACTGGCATGGCCGCGGTGGCACCGCCATGGTCGGTTCGGCTGCTCTGCACGGGCGTGGACGCGGCCGTGGCGTCAGTGGCCGAGGGCAACGACACCAAGGGTGTCGTATCGACCGGCGACCGAGAGGACGAGGACGGCGCGATCACGAGCAGCGGCGGCGTGGTCGCGGGCGGCTCCACGGCCATCATCCAACGGACCAGCGGAGGAGGAGGAGAGCGCCGCTCACTAGCAGTGTGGACGAGTGAAGAACTTGGCGCGCCGGTGGGAGAAGCGGAGGAGGAAGAGGCGCGAGAAGAGCAGACTGCTGCTGGTCATGGAGTACCAGCGGAGGCGTCTAATGGAGCTTCACGTGGGATGACCGATCCGGTAGTTGGTAGAACCAACGGACCCCTCTTGCCGTGAGGTATGCTGCGGCATACGCCAAAGACTCGTGAGCCGCCGCGACCTTTGGAGAGCCCCTGACTGGAAAACCCCTTTTATGAGGAACGAACACTAATCCTGATTAGATTGATTTGGCCGGCCACGATGGACACGTTGCCACTTCGTGCGGCCATCTCTCCTCGGTCAGCATCAACGATCAAGCAGGCACGAAGACGCAATATGGTCTCACCAACATCATGCCCATAAGGTGGTTTTGTATTCTCAACATTCCAAAACGCAATTGTATTGCCATACCCACATCAAATACTACCCAGCCCTTCTGTATCTCATTTCCATTTGGTAGGTGCATACCCCAAGCTCTTGCAGCACTTGCACTGAGCTCGCGATTGCCCGCGATCCACTGACCCGTTCTTTATTCGAGCATGGCCGAGTACAGAAAGTCGATCTCCTCATGGGAGAGCGCGCCCGAGCCCACGGGTCCGTGGAAGCGCACAGCCGCGCTGCTACCGCAGCTCACGGCTGTGGGCGTCACGAGCGAGTCCGCGAGTTCGTTCAGCAGCGCCGCGTTGGGCAGATCCTGCCAGACGAGATCCAGCGAGGCGCCGCCCGATTCGCTGTCGGTCGAGAGCCGGCTGGCTTCGCTGTCGGTCGAGAAGCGGCTCGAGTCCGAGTCCGAGTAAATGTCGAGCTCGGTCTGTTGCGCCGCAAGCAGGCCCGCGAACGACGAGGATCCTGAGGCCATCGACTGCGCAAACGCCGAGGCCGCGCCGCCCACCATCATCATGGTGCGGCCACCGGCACGCGGCGAGCCGCTGTGGCTCGAGGGCGCCGACGACGACTTCTTCATGCGCACGCTTTGGCGCTTCTGGCGGTCAAACTTGCGCTGGATCTTGTTGGCCTTGTCGCGGTGGTACAGACAGAGCATGTGCGGCTGGCCGTTGCGCTTGCTCGAGCGCGCGTTCATGCACTTGCCGGTCTTGTAGCGGCACTTGTTGGAGGGCGAGGCGAGCTCGTGCTCCAGGTAAAAGGCGGATGAGCCGGCGACCATGTTGTGGGATCGAGTGTGTCCGAGGGAGCTTGTTGAGAAGTGTCAGTGGGGAATCGAGTCTTTTCGCGCAAGTGAGTGCCCCTCGCGCCTGTCCAGCTCTTGTCAGCGGAGACCACTCGTCACGAGTGCGTTGAGTGTTGTGGCGAAAGAAGGAAGAGTGAGGAGCGAAGGAGGAGCAGGTGCGCCGTGGGAGACGTCCGAACAAACGCTGAATGGACTGACTCGCTCGTCGTGTCCTCGTCGTCTGAGTAGCGGGCGGAGAGCCTCGGTGGGAAAGCGGGGCGTCGGAAGAAACAGCGCAACTGCTCAAGTGCTCGCGAGAGAGTGCACTTGGCGGGGGCAACTGATTTCGAGCCTGGTGGGAGGGTGGGGGTGGGACGTCGGGTCAGCCCACACTCGGGGTGATTCAAGTCCTGGCTTCCTCTCCTCGAGTGAATCCTCGCATCGCGCTGCGGCTTCCCACTAGCGTCCCATCTGGAGAGGATGGGCCTGGCCGGCCACCACAAGACCCATGAGCTGAACAAAGTAACACCGGGGACGCCACTGTACTGACTGTACACGCAAGCGACACGATGCTGAGAGGGCAACTGGACGCCTGGCAGCACACACACACAACCGCTTAGCGCACGCCAGGTGGTCGGATGAGGTCACACGACTTGTCCGCCGCAACTGCCTTTCCTGATTGTGGCGCGCAAGAAGCAATTGCCACACACGGCGGGGTGGGGTCAGCACGTCGAGAAGTCGAGAACCACATGGCCACGGGCGAGGGGATCCGATACGTATAATCCGATATGGCTCGATCAATCACTTGCATACGGGTATAGGATTATAAAGGAAATATGAGGGCATAATGGTCCTGATTTGGACCCCTCAGTGTGAGCAACATCTGCAAAGTATAAACTATGAAAGTTTCAAGAAGTGTTCTTGATGGGTTGGGGTGCAGGAAAGGGCAAGGGGTTGCGAAAGTCGCTTCCTGGCTAAACCGATATCATCTCTAACAGGGTGCCCTCCATAAGAGCTCCAGCTCCTCCCCCCACCATCACTCTGAGTTCAGTGGACTCGTGACAAGCATGTGGCCGATGCGCGTTGCCGCGTGGGGCGCTGCGCCGCCTGGCGACGTGCCAGTTCTTCCAGTATGGCTGCTGGTGGGTGCGTTGGGTGTGTTGCTGCTGCTGCTCATGCGGTGGCTACGGATGCGCCGCCGTCGCCATCGCTTTGCGCTGGCCGACCGCGTCGTGGTGATCACGGGCGGCGCCCGCGGGCTCGGCAAGCAGCTCGCGGCGGCGCTGCTGCGATGCGCGCCGCGCACGACAGTCGTGCTCTTGGACATCGACGAGGCGGCGCTCGTGTCCACCCAGCGAGAGCTTCTACAGACAGCGGTGCCAGCACCACTGACGCGAGTCTCTTTGCCAGCGACGGGCCAGAAGTCAGACGCAGAAGCACAGGAAGAAGAAGACGGTCATCCGCGGCGCGTGCGCATCTTCAAGTGTGATGTGTCGGAGGAAAGGTAGGTAATACAGTGCACGCTGCTGTGGCTCCCGAGGTTGTCCAGTCCCCAGGACACGCCGCGTCGCAAGTTGCAGTCCAGCAAAGCGAACTGGCAATCAGGCACGGCGGCGAAAAACATGAACTTGTGGAGCGAAAGCAATGATTGTGGGCGAACGCCAGATGCGCGCGCCAAGGTTCCGACACTGCCGTGGCAGCAACCACTGCAACGAGAAAGCTTCCGGTTGTCGATCGCGTATTCCAGATGGACTGGACACCCGCCCACGCCCGCAACGGCTGCTGCCACGACAGAACACGGCACGGACCCTGACGATGTTTGTCTCTCTCTTTTGTGGATGCTGAACTTGTGCACAGTGCCGTTCGCTCATGTGTCGATACGATATCCAAGGCTATCTTTCCCAAACGCATTGGCGTGTTGATCAACAACGCAGGTACGCTATAGTAGCATTGCAGTCCATCGTTTCTTGAATCGGTCCAGATTCTATCATGGCACTAACGATACCTTTGTGAATAGGCATCGTCCACGGCAAGAGCATCGATGAGCTCACACCGGCGCAGATCCGGTGCACGTTCGAGGTGAACACGCTCGGCCAGATCTGGATGGTCAAGGCCGTGCTGCCGCTTCTGAAGCAATCGGCGGATGGCGGGCTCATTGTGTCGGTCGCGTCCGTGGTAAGGGGAGAACACTGTGCCATCAGATGGCAGGCTGTTGATGCATTCTTTCAGAAACTAAACACGCTCTCGCTTGCTTTCCACAGATGGGGCTGATTAGCGGCGCCAACCTGGCGGATTATTGTGGCAGCAAGGCCGCTGTCTCTGCATTCCACGACTGCTGTACGTTGTCCATCTCACTGAACCCATTAACGTGGTTGCATTGGTGGATTTCTCTTCCCAATCCAGTCCCAATCGGCTCACCACCTGTGTTTCTTTTGTTCCTATGGGCAGTGCGGCTGGAGCTGTGGCGCGATGGATTCAGCAAGATCCGGACGCTGCTCGTGTGCCCCAACGCCGTGGACACGGGCATGTTCCATGGCATCATGGAAGGGTCAGACTGGACGGCGTGGCTCTCCCGGCTCCTTCTGCCCACGACGCGCGAAGCCGACGCGGCGCAGCGCATCGTCGACGCCATGGCCAATGGCGAGCAGTTGGTCGTGTCGTGCTACACCGGCTGGCGCCGGCTCGTTGTGCCGTGGCTGCCCAGTGTCGCGCGCTTACTGCCGGTCGCGTGGTTCGACCGCGTCGTGTATCTCGGCGGTGGCGTGAGCGGCATGGACACGTTTGTTGGCCGGGACAAGAAGGACGTCTAGCGGGCGCTGTTGATGTTCGACGCGATACCTAGGCGATACAGTTGCGTGGAATGCCGTGGTGGCGGTGGGAACGGTCTGTACGTCCTGTTAGCAGGCTTGGGGCGCTTTCCATTCTGCCGCCACTGCGTTGAGACAGGAGGAAATGCAGGACAAGTGTACCCATGTAACAAGCAGGTGTTCTATTCTCAGAAAACCATAATCTGATGCGAAATGATTAAACCTACTATGTGGAAGGTTTAATGGATGGATCTTCCAGGCGTTCTGATGACCAGCTCCAAGTATTCCCACATCAACATGGCGACGTCATCTTTGAGCGCGAGGGAGCAGGTGCGGACGCCCCATGGACGAAGGAAGGAAGGTGACAGTGACTGACTCGCGCAGAATTGCTGCCGCTAATACTACAGGTCTGCATTGTCGACGCCAACAACAATGTCATCGGCCAGTCGGACCGCGCCGTAATGGTACAGTACTCGTCTCCCCAAAACTCACGTGCGATACCATGTGAACCATCGCGCTCTCTGCTGCTCCCATACAGCGCCACTTCAAGCTGCCGCACCGCGCCACCTACATCGTCATCAAGAAATCCAGGTTCGTTCCCACTCATCGTTGCAGACATCTATCCCAGGGTAGAGCTGACTTGATCTCGTCATCAATTTCCCAAGTGGCCACTTCCTCGTGCAGCGACGCACGATGATAAAGGACTACTGCCCGGGTTTTCTGGACCCAATGGCTGGCGGCGTCGTGCAGATCGGTGAGTCCATGGAGGAAAACTGCGAGCG
This sequence comes from Pythium biforme, assembly GCA_023337735.1. Classification (NCBI taxonomy): domain Eukaryota; phylum Oomycota; class Peronosporomycetes; order Pythiales; family Pythiaceae; genus Pythium; species Pythium biforme. Next base: position 13,492 of record JAADXJ010000417.1, read on the forward strand.
CGAGGCGCTTGAAGAGATGGGCGTACGCGGCGTGCCCTTCCGGTCGATCGCGACGTTCCACTACGCCGACGCGCGCACCGACGTCTGGGGCGAGATCTTCGAGTGCACGTACGACGGACCGCTCACGCTCCAGCCCGAAGAAGTCGACGAGGCGCTCGTGATGACGCGCGACGAGATCCTCGCGCAGCGCACGCGCTTCACGCCCGACGGCATCCACGCCTTTGAGATCTACCTCCAGCATGTGGAGAAGAACCGCACAGACGCTAATTAAACCTAGCAGTTGAACTCAAGGTTTATAATGACGGTAGGTTTGATTCTGTGTTTTCGGGACCCGCTCATCAATTGGGCGGGAGACACCCGCACCGTGTGGCACACGCACAGAATCCCCAATGATGAAAATGGCGGGCGAAGCCCCGACGGCGCCGCCGCTCGCGCAGTGGACACGGCTGATGGACGGCCAGGAGCCCCAGGCGCCGGCGCCGCGCTCGGGCCATGCGGTTGCGCTGCTCGTGCCGTCGCAGAGCGTGCTGTTGTTCGGCGGCTCGAACGGCAAAGTGTTTTTCGACGACTTTTACGTGCTCGAGCCGGCGCAGTATGCGTCGATGGAGCCGTCGCCCTCCGGCGGGCGCCAAGCCAAGCAGAGGGCTAAGGCCAAGATGCGCAGGGCCCACAACGCGAGCGAGCGGCTCTCCCAGCAGTCGCAGTCTCAGTCTCAGTCCCAGCTATCGCAGCAATCGCAGACCGCGACAACGGGCGACGACGACGGGCGACCCCCAACGCTCGTGTGGAAGAAGCTCGTGGTCTCGATCGCGCCCAACAAGACCGGCAGTGCCGTGTACGATGCGACTTTCCTGGCGAGTAGCTTTGGCTCCGACGCGAGCAACGAGAGTCCGCGTGGCGTCGTGCCCAAGCCAGGCGTGACAACCCCCGGCTCGGGGAAGAAGCGCGCAAGCGCCGCCGGCGCGCCCATCGTCGCCCGCGACCCGCACTTGGGCAGTGGTCGCGACTACCACACGATGCACTACGTGGCCTCGCCCGACGAGACACAGCTCGGCCTGCGCGTGCTCGTCGTGGGCAACGTCGTGGTCTCGCTCGACGATGATGACGACGAACAACATGGACGCGGCGCGAGCCAGCAACCGCCAGTGTTTGACATGGAAGAAATGCGCGTCGACGAGGTGCGCGTCAAGCAGCCGCAGCTCACGGCACAGTGGGTGCCGCGCACAGTCAAGAGCATGTGGAAGCCGCGCGCCCGCAACGGTCATTGTAGCGCGGTAGGTGTTTATGGCTTCCTGTGAAACTTTCGCGTCGTGGGGACACGACACCACTAACGAAGGGATGATCAATTGTAGCTGCTGGGCGACCAGTTGTTCTGCTTTGGCGGCAAGAACGCCGCGCTCTCCGTGTTCTACAACGACTTTTTCTACTTTGACGTCGGGCTCAACCAGTGGCGCGAGCAGGCCTCGAGCGGCACTATCCCGACGCCACGCGCGTTTGCCGACATGGCCGCGAGTGCGACCCACGAGCAGCTCTTTGTGTACGGCGGCCACGACCGCAAGCGCCAGTACGGCGGCATGTTCATGTACGACGTGCGCGCCAGTCGCTGGGATAAGATCCAGTCGCTTGGGGAGAAACCGGAGACGCGCGTCAACCACTCGCTCACGCAGCTGAGTTCCAATCATCTCGTGCTCTTTGGTGGGCGCAAGAGCACGTCGCGCCGCAACGACGTCTTTTTGTACGATATTGCGGCCACGTCCTGGAAGCAAGTGGTCGCGCAAACGTCCCGACGACGCCACCACGCAGACGCGTCCCAGAGCGAGAGCCAGGCGGTCACGCACCAGCCGAATCAGTCAATCGTGCCCACGCAGTCGTCCGTGGCGTCGGCCGTGGGAACGACCCCGAAAAACTACCCATCTAGCCGCACGGCCCACACGGCGGTCTTGTTCGAGGCGCCATACCGTGGAAAGACCAAGAAGCTCATCGTGTTTGGCGGTTACGCCGGCTCACACACGTGGTTGAACGACCTGCACGTGCTCAACGTGGATCCAATCGTTGCGCTCGCGCAGGGCAAGCCAGGTGAGAGCGAGCTCTCGACGTCCTCGACGGAGCTTACAGTGACCCGCGGGCTCGCTTCGTCAGCCTCGAGCTCGAGCCAGTCGACGGCGAGGTCGTCGTCGCGGTCGTCCATCGAAGGCGCGTTGTTGGACATTACGAACCTCGCTTCCTCTCAACAGAGCACCGCTGGTGGTGGTGGCGCGACGACGGAAGTGGCAGCGCCACCCACGGGGACCACCACCTACACACCGGCTGCTGTGGCAGCGAGACGAAGACGCTTGGCAGAAATGGAGTCGAAGCGAGACTCGCCCAGAACGACGCAGAAGAAGAAACAGCGACCGAACGAAAGCACCGAGTGCACGAGCGCGAGCCAGAGCCAGGCCCTGAGCGAGTCCCAGAGTCAAGCGAGAGAACAAACCGCCGCATCTGCGCCGCCGCAGAGTAGCATCCCGGGAATGTCGGCCGTCGAGGCCGTTGGGCTACAGACGACGATGATCCAACTACTGCAGCACCAGCAGCGGATGGACCACAACATCACACGATTGTCCACGGCGGTGCGCGAAGGGCAGTCGTTGGCCCATCGAGACGCCGTCACGACGCACCAAGTATTTATGCAAAAGCAGAACGAGAACCTCGAACACAAGTTGGACGCCATGACCAAACGGTACGAAGCGATGGAAAAGAAAGCCCACGTGCTCGAGCACGACAAGCAGGCGCTGCAGGAGCAACTCGTCGCGGCCGAGACAGAGATCTACGTGTACAAGAAGAACGTGGAAGACATGATCCCACAACTCAGCGCGCGCGTGCTGGACGCAGTCGAGAAGGCCACGCGCACGCAGACCAATTCGTCGCACATGGTCGAAGCGAAGCTCTCGTCGATCCACGACGTCTTGGAGGAGATGCGGCATTTCGCCGGTGAGCGCACCGAGACCGACGACTCACCGCCCAAGAAAAGCAGGTATGTGGTGTTGATGTGGTGTGTGTACTCCCTACCCTGGAAGCAGACTGGCGCAGGCGGTGCAGTGAGGTTTATCTGCATGGCCTGCGCCAGTCCATCTCATCCCATCCTCTGGGTGTTTCCGAAAACGAACAAAACATAAAAAGCCATCTCCTGATGACTTTGGCGGCGTAGAATTCCTGCCAAGGACAGATACGGATGGCACAGTCTGCCCCACGCACTCGCTCTGAGGCTTGTAGCGGGAGATCTCACGTATCTTCTGTGTGTGTGTGTGTTATATAGCATTTTCCTGGAGGATTCGTTATCACCGGAGGGCTCGCAGCGCCGCACGCACACGCCCGCGGCGCTGTACCCGCAGACGGTCGTGCGCGACCTCGAGAATAAACTCCACGACGTCGCGCAAGAGAACTCCTCGCTCCACCAGCGCATCGCGGTCCTGGAAGACAAGCTCAAGAAGGCCGAAGGGAACGCGCAGCGCATCCAGGAGCTCTCGATGTCGTGGCTGCGCTACCAGCAGGAGGAGGAAGAGGTCAAGGGTGAGTGATAGGAGTGGACAGATCGAACGTAAAGGAAGGTAGTGTGTATGAGCCCTGTGTGGGCGAGCCATTGTATTGTATAACAAAAGTAGACCGAGTCAGTCTTCGACATAGCTTTCTGATGGCGCGCCACCACGTTTTCCGTACGCTACTGCTTCTTCCCAGCGCGGCCGACGAACGAGTCCATGCCGTGCAGCGTGCCGCTCGTGGCGGCCTGTATGTCCTGCAGCGGGATCGGCAACAAGCGCAGCAGTGGGACGACCCACTCGAGGATCTCGCCCAGAAGCCCCGGGTGACACGAGACCACCTGGAGCTCGCCGTCGAGCATGGCCTTGTGGATCGACGAGACGGCTGCGTCCTGCGTGAGCATTGGGCCGAGAAGCTTCTGGATGTTGAAGAGGCCGTGGTCGGCGTCGAACATGCCATCAAACATGCCCGTGCGCACGCCCAAAGGACACACGATGAGCGTGCGGATCTTGGCCGTGAGACCGTCGCGCAGCAGCTCCAAGCGAACTATAGGCAGGACGACAGTACTGTGTCACTCGCATGGAACGATGATGAACGGAGACAAAGGCCGAGTCACATACGTGAGTTGTGGAACGCCATCACGGCGGCCTTGGTCGCACTGTAGTCGGCGAGCTTGCACCCGGGCAGGAACGAAAACTGGCAGCACACCCGACAAGCAACAGATCAGTACACGGTCCCGAAGAGACCGCGTTTGACACAGTCGCTCAACGCAGTACCAGCGACGCGACCGAGACGATCATGCACTCGGTGTCGCTCTGCTTCATCAGCGGCAGCACGTGCTTGACGAGGTAAAAGTGCGCGAGCACGTTGACGCCAAAGATGCGCTGCAGCTGCGGCGCCGTGAGGTCCACGATGTCATGCCCATTCACGATCCCTGAGTGTGTGTGTGTCAACCCCACCACGTTCATTCAGTATCCCATAGCGTCACCCGCTCGAGTCACCTTCTGCTGTTGTTCACCAGCATTGTTGACCAGCACGTGGATCTGTTTTGGGGCGACGGCCCTCTTCACAGTCGCGATGCACTTGGCCACGTCGCTGTGTACATAATCCACCAAGACGAGGAGATGAGATACAGTACGAGTCCTACTGTGACACACATGGGATCTCAGTACCCCTCATCGGACACGTCGCAGCGGTACGTCAGCACGCGACTCGCGGGCTTCCCATCGTGCGTCTTCAAACACGACGTCGCCTCCTCCAACTGCAGCTTTGTCGTCTCGAGCGCCGCCGTGTCCACGTCCAGCAGCACGAGCGTCACGTCCGCGGCCGTGGCGTAGATGCGTGTGGCGAGCGTGCGGCCGATGCCGCTGGCGCCACCCGTGACGAGCACGACCTTGCCGTCGAGCGAGAAAGGCCGCAGCCAGAGCCGCCTCGTGAAGCGCGCGAGCCCATAGAGCGCCACGAGGAGCAGAAACGCCTGCGTCCGCGAAAACATCGATGATCGTCGGGGCCGGGGAAAGTTGGAGAATGAACCAAAAAGACATGCGCCGCACACAGCGCATGTATTTTTGGTGTCCACACGTGGATCGTATGTACTAGTATCCAAGACTGCGTCGTGGGTGCTCCACCAGGGGAGTTCCTGCTTGTTCGCGCCGAACACCCTCAAGACGGTGCCAAAAGCGCCGGGTACTAATGTTGATAGATCAGCCCCGTGTGCGAGGAGACAGGGTGAAATCTCTGTTCGTTGCCGCAACATTTTGAGCACAGTTACTGAGATAGGCTGGTGTCAACCACCAGACTGGGGGACACAGAGGAGCAATCCAGAATCCGTGGGTTCACTGGCGTACTGCCTCATCCCACGCACCCCGGCTCGTGCGGCAAGCGCTTCCCGACGGAACACCGTGCCGTTCGCGGTCCGCACAAGACGGTGGACTTGTCGGCCGAGTCCATCAGGAACCCGCGTCGTGGGCTTCCATTTAGTCGGCAAGGATTCCCGTTTTCGGCGTAGAGAACAGCGATGCCAGATCCGATTTGATGCGAGTCTTTGACAACGTATCCCTCCCGGCCAAGTGCGTCACACAGAGTGGATTATGGCGCATGCGTGCGCCTCACAACAGTGAGACGGACGAGTAGTCGCATATCACACGCTGCCCCAGGTCCAACACTGCGGATCGACAACTGTAATACGAGCCATGCGCAAGTGTAGTACCCTACACATGTGCTCGCCGCCATCGCAGCCGCTATTAGTGTAGCCCAGTGCGAAACGAGTGAGTCGTCTGCCCTGGATTCCCGCTATGGGAGTCCTCGGGTCAGTCTATCGGCTCCTGCTGGTCGAGAGGTCATGTCTTGCCGCCGTTTGGGCAAGAACCCGTAAATATGGGCTGTGGCGTGTCTGGAACAGTGACCCCCCAATTGGACGCTACAGGGGCCACGGCCAGGCTGTTCCCGGCCGCAACACGTCGAAAGAGCCCGTGGTAATCACCTTTCCGGCATGCCGATGTTGTCGCGCCGTCTGGTGGATTTATTTCCCAAGTTCAACCTCCAGCAGGCCACCGGCGCCGCTGCTCATGCAGCAGCTCGTGTTTACGCCGGAGCTCGCTGTAGCACCACCAGTGACCATCAGTGCCTCATGCACTGGGGGACTTCGGCCAGACCCAAGAGCCGCCAGTTCGCTGCGTCACGTTGATGACTGTTTTCTACCAACTGCAACCGCCGTTTCTGAAGAATGGGGCCGTGTCCTGGCTCACCATTTGATCAGTTTCGATCCATACAAACCGATAGATACGAAATACTGTACTGGACGAAAGGCGCGGGGATGTCGCACCGCTCACATGCCTCAGCAAACCAGGCTCTCTAGTAGTCTGTAGTATATTAATAGAGAACCCGCACGCGCCATTTTGGCTCAAAGGTACGGAGCGGATTACGGACGCGCGGCGACGTAGACAAGTGCGACGTTCACCAATCGCACCAACCAGAAGCGTGGACTTCAACACCGTCGCTGAGACAATCCACACCAAACGAAGCACCAATATGCGTTATCGCAGGCATGTAGGAAGGGAAAGAGACCCGACATGAGAACGACTCCCGCGGAAACTATCCATTATAGAAGGTTTCGACGCTTCCAGACAGACCTTCACTTTATCCATGTTGATGCGAAACCTCTATGATCAGATGTGTGACTCTCCGCAACATCACCGTCCTCGGCGATTTTGACGCAAATAGACCAGTCGACGACCTGTAGCAACCCATACTACAGGCCCCCACGTCGTTTCGTCTCTGTCAAGAACTGAAGCGGCCGCGTTGAAGTTGCGATTGATGAGACCGCTGCCGCTGACCATCGACGACGCGCGCTGCGACGAAACGCAGTGCTGGCGCACAGACGCGGCGTCTTCTACTGGATTTCTCGCTCTCGTGGTCCTTCCGTTCATGCGTCACCACGCGGTCCCGTCGGGTCCTGCGTTTGCCACGTTGCAGTTGGGGAAGGTCGCGTCGGGTACTAGATACATACTGTCGACGGCAGAACACGAAGAGAGTGTGCGGCCACTCCGGTAGAATGGCAGCGATGGTTGGCAGGCCAACCGCTTCTGCTTCGGACTTTCGTTGGGGCCATAGCGTGCTTGTGCAGGAGGAGGGTGGAGGCCACTCTCCCACGTCGTTCATTCTCCCATTTGCGTCGGCTTGACCACTTCAAATCTTCACACGCTCCTCGCCACAAATTCTCGTCAACAAGCAAGAGCGAACATGGCTGCCGGTATGGTGATCCCGGTTCAGGGCGGCCTGGACGACACGCCGACCGAAGGCTCGCGCGTGTACGCTATCATCGTCTGCATCTTCGCGTCGCTGGCCGGTCTCTTCTTTGGGTACGACCAGGGTGTGACGGGCGGCGTGCTCGTCATGGACTCGTTTCTCGAAGACTTTTGCATCGACTACTCCGGCAACACCGACGAAGAGTGCCACCGCTCGTCGTCCAAGCTCCCGAGCAACTGGCGCACGTTCACGACGCTCTACAACGTCCTGTACTACCTGGGCTGCCTCTTTGGCGCGGCGATCGGCGGCTGGATCGCCGACAAGTTCGGCCGTCGCACGACCATCTTCAACGCCGGCGTCTGGTTCTGTGTCGGCACGATCTGGATCATTGCGTCTCCCGCGAACGCCCATACGCTGATCCTGTTCGGCCGCATCGTGCAGGGCGTGGGCGTCGGTAACTCGTCGTTCTCAATCCCGATTTACGGCGCTGAGATGGCCCCCAAGGAGCTGCGCGGTCTGCTCTCGGGTTTCATGCAGATGACTGTCGTCACGGGTCTCTTCGTGGCCAACTGCATCAACATCGGCGTCAAGAACGTCGACGAAGGCTGGCGCATCACAAACGGTGTCGCGCTGCTGCCGCCCGTGGTCGTCATGCTTGGCATCTTCTGCATCCCGGAGAGCCCGCGCTGGGTGTACCAGCACAAGGGCCGCGAGGCCGCCGAGACGACGCTCAAGAAGCTGCGTGTGACCGACAACGTCGGCAACGAACTCAACGCCATCGGCCAGCAGCTCGAGCTTGAAGGGAGCACGGCGTGGATCGAGCTCTGGGACCCGTCGCTGCGCCGCCGTGTGCTCATCGCGATGATGCTGCAAGTGCTCCAGCAGGCCACGGGTATCAACCCCGTGTTCTCGTACGGCGCGCAGATCTACAAGGATGTCGTCGGCGACGGCACCATGTCGCTGCTGATCTTGTCGCTCGTCAACTTTGTGAGTACGATCCCAGCCATGCGCTGGGTCGACTCGTTCGGGCGCCGCACACTGCTGCTGCTCGGAGCCGTGGGCATGTGCCTGGGTCACTTGGTCGCGGCGATCAGCTTCACGGTCGGCTGCGACGGCGACACGGACGACGCCGGCTGCAGCACCGCGGCTGGCTACATCATGGTCGTCGCGTCCTGCTTCTTCGTGTTCAACTTCGCTATCTCGTGGGGCCCCGTGTGCTGGATCTACCCGGCCGAGATCTTCCCGCTCAGCGTGCGTGCCAAGGCCGTGTCGCTCTCGACCATGGCCAACTGGGGCATGGGCGCGATCATGATCGCCGTGCCCAAGCTCTTCCCGTACCTCAACATCAACGGCGTCTTCTTCCTCTTCTTCGGTCTCTGCGCGTGCTGCGGCGTGTTCGTGTGGTTCTTCTGCCCGGAGACCAAGGGCATCTTGCTCGAGGACATCGAGGTACTCTTCCATGGCCGCGCCGCGCGCAAGGGCGTCTCGCCCAAGTACGTGCCGGTCGCCACACCAGAGACCGTCGCTGCCTAAGGAAGCTAGACTCACTCATACACCGTGTATGAAAACCTACCACAAACATCGAGACGTGTTGTGTATGCCATACTTCGCGTGAATACATATTGATTCTCATTTCAGTTCATCTTCGCTTCCTTGCACGTTGCGTTGCTCATTTGAAAGAGGACGACGAGAGTTCGCTGAGAATGTTGCTGACAGGTCCAGCGAGCCCTTCTTGGGATGCCATCGACTCGAGCA